>KV722522.1:0-56864 GCA_001687445.1 Obba rivulosa
TCCCGAATTTATCCAGCGTACACTATTGATGATGGGAAGGGCGGGAGGATCCACGTTAACGTGAGTCAAATCATTTGACTGCTTTGCACCCGACCGAAGCTTATTTGATAATTGTAGGGCAACTTGTACGTGGTTTAAATAGCCATCCTCTAATGTACCTGATGATCTTCTAGGACATCCGGGGAAAATATCGGGGACACTGGCTTGATCCAGGCATATAGAGCGTGGAAGAACCAGTACGACGCCTCCTACAGGAATGGCACGGAGTATCTGCTCCCTGGTCTGCCCTATACTCGGTCAGTCGCATGATCAGTGCTTGGAACGTCGCTCATGGATCGTCACAGTGACCAGTTGTTCTTCATATCCTTCGCCCGCGCGTGGGCACAGAACATTAAGCCGGAGTCTGCTGTACGTGTCTGGTCTTTTGGTTGATGTAGGAGTCGGTGCTGACCTGGTTGAACAGGTCGCCAGAGTTCGATCCGATCCTCACTCACCTAACCGCTACCGGGTGGACGGGACTGTTTACAACATTCCTGAGTTTGCGACATCGTTCAACTGCTCTGTCAAAGCGAAGGTAAGCTGATCCTGTCTTTTTTGTTCGCGTCGTGCTCAGCGATTGTCATCTTGTAGTTGAACCCACCCCAGGAAAAGCGGTGTCTGTTCTGGTGATGCATCAAAACGTAACGATATCTTGTGTATTCTGGAGGAAATGTGTATAATTCGGACTGTTGGATACCACATTGTTATCACGAATTTCCATGGTATACCTATGTGGTGCTGATGACCCGAGGACAGTAACGAGTGCGATGCTACGGCGTGCGTTCGGACTTCGAGCCGTAGGAAGGAGTGACGCCATTGAGGGGCACGTGAGGGTGTCCGGAAAGGGAAACCCTCTTTGAAATTTCGGTGGGAGAGACGCCGAGTCGACTGGCCGGACTAGTGCTTTCCTACTATTTACTAGTACTGTTTCTGCCTTACTTCCGTTGCGACCCTTCGCTGAGGATTTCGCTCGGTCTTGTAGCTCGGTTTCTCAACCGTGCCATGCATCAAGCACGTCGAAGCCTGCAGCGAACCCGACCTGCGGTCCGGCACTCTTCGTCTGCTGTGAGTTGCAACAATACACTCTCGGTAGAACCTACTCAAAGGGTGTCAGGCCAGACCTCTTGGAAAATGGGGCCTACCATCATCAGCGAGCTCTTCGCAGACGTCAGATGCGTCGCCGTCCAGCAGCGCCCCCGCTGCTCCGGGCATGCCACAAAAGAGATCCTGGTCCTGGACCCCCTCTGAGGCGTCATCATCCTCTGCTACTCCGGCAAGTCCTCTTGGGAAGTGGTCGCTTCCAGATGACCTGCGGCCTCAGGGGGGCTTCAATCAAGTCCCGCGATCCAACCAGGGCTCGTCTTCTCGTTCCTCATACGCCAACTTCACCAGGCGAAAAGACGCAGCTTCCGCGTCCACTCGAGATGCCGCGCCGCACCGTGCTGGTGGCGTCCCTCCCTCTCGCAGTGGACGTGATTCGGCCCCACATAAGGGTCCGGCTACACCTTCCCCGCGTTCGGGAAAGATAGGTGATATCCTGCGTGTAGATAGGATACAGGACAGTCTGAAGGACTTGGATGATCTTGAGGTACGGGCAGATAATACCAGAGCGAGGCCGGTGAAAGGAAGTCGCCCGCGAGTGGAAGAGGGTGATGAAGAGTCTATATCTACTCCTTCGCGAGAGGATGTTCCGGACGACATCCCTGCCCAAATCGATATTGACATGAGACCAAAATATGGCAAGCGTGACCGGAGCTTCAAGGAGCGAGGGTCGGTTCTCTCGAAGATAGGCAAAGACGACGTAGCCCTTCCTGGACGTTCTCGCGGCCGTGAAGACAACTCAAAGATAACGGAAGCTCAGAAGAAACAGAAGAAGACCAAGCCGAAAGAGGTCAGAATGCAAGTCGATATCTTCATTCCCAGCGTTGTCTCCGTGGAGAATCTTGCGCGACTGCTCAAAGTCCGGTTGGGTGCGGGCTTTTTCTGGTTGTCACGACTCACTTGATCTTCTTATGACTCGCCGATTTGCAGAAACGCTTCAACGGGCGATGCACAGGGCAGGCATGGGTGCGGAATCGTCGCATAATCACAGTATGTACTAGTTCCTCTCTGACATACACACACTAAGTGTTGATGCTCTCTCAGTGTTGACTGCGGAGTTGGCATCGTTGTTGGCGATGGAATTTAATCGCAACCCCGTCGTCAATGACGAGGCAGCTTTCGACATATTCCCTCCGTAGGTTTGCTCTTGGACTCGCGCAGCTACTAGTGCTTAATGCATTCATATATGTAGACCTCCTCATCCCGATCCATTATCACTTCCACCCCGACCGCCGGTTGTGACTATCATGGGACATGTAGATCACGGAAAGACCACATTACTCGATACCCTACGGTCTACATCTGTTGCGAAGGGAGAAGCCGGAGGTATCACACAGCATATCGGTGCTTTCTCTGTCCCAGTACCAGTCAGTGCGGGTGAAGAGAAACGCACCATTACATTCTTAGATACTCCCGGCCATGCTGCCTTCTCTGCCATGCGCGCACGGGGTGCGGGGGTGACAGACGTAGTCGTCCTCGTGGTCGCAGCGGACGATGGTGTCATGCCGCAGACACGTGAAGTCATTCAGCTGGTCAAGAAAGAGAAAGTCAGTCTTGTCGTCGCAATCAATAAGATTGACAAACCCGGAGTCGACGTCGTGGGTACCCCCTCCATATCTCTAGCGAGTGTCGCTGATCGTGTAGTACTGGTTTATAGGCCAAGATTGAGAATGCTCTTTTCGCAGAGGGTATTGAGCTTGAGAAGCTGGGCGGCGAAGTTCCCGCTGTCGAAGTCTCCGGGTTGACTGGTCAGGGCCTTGATCAGCTGACGGAGACGATCTCGCTGTTGGCCGAGATGCAAGACTTGCGCGCAGAACGAGAAGGGAAGATCCAGGGCTACGTCCTGGAATCTAAGGTGCAGAAGGGCCTTGGGTGAGTAGCGAATATACTCGCAAATGAATGGTGCTCATTATCAATTGTGTATAGTCCGGTTGCAACTGTCCTCCTCCTCCGTGGCTCTTTCAAGACTGGTGATCACCTCATTTGCGGTACGAGCCACGCGAAAATACGTATGCTAAGCGACGAGAACGGCAAAGCCGTCAAGGCTGCGTACCCGGGTATGGCCGTTACTGTCTCCGGGTGGAAGGAGCTTCCTCAAGCTGGCGACGAGGTCCTCACGGGGACCGAGTCAGAAGTGAAGAAAGCAATTGCGAACCGTGTCCGCAAGGCCGAAATTGAGGCGACGCTGGGCGACGTCGAAGCAATCAATGAGCAGCGTCGTCTGGAGAGGGAAGACAAGGATGCGGAGGGGGATACCGCCGCGCCTGTCGTGACTGGTCCGAAGGAGCTCCGGTTGGTCATCAAGTGCGACGTGAGCGGGAGCGTGGAGGCAGTCGACGGTGCCCTGCGGGACATTGGCAACGACGTCGCGCGCGTCAAGATCGTCACGTCTGGTGTCGGAGACATCACCGAGGCGGACGTGATGCGCGCCAAGGCTGCAGAAGGTAAGCTAATTGCTCGCGCCCGATGCGTATGATACTGAAACGGTATGAACGACAGGCGCTATAATCGCCTTCTCGGTGAATGTGCCACGCTCAATCAAAAATGAAGCGGAAACCCAGGGCGTGCCCATCATATCCTCTTCGATTATCTACCGTCTGGTGGATGATGTGACCGAGCGCGTTGTCGCAATGCTCCCGCCCATCCGGGAGACGCGCGTTATGGGCGAAGCTAATGTCCTACAAGTTTTCGATATCCATCTCAAGGGCCGTCAGATAATGAAGGTCGCCGGATGCCGTGTAAGGAGCGGTCTCGTTAAGAAGGCCGACGCGGCTCGTGTTATGCGGAATGGCGAGATCGTACACGACGGTATGTCCAGCCCCAGCGCACTTTGTGACGGAAACTAAGCCTTGTTCGGCAGGACGTCTTGAGACCATGAAGCATCTCCGAGATGACATCACGGAGGCGCGCCAGGGTATGGAGTGTGGCCTGGCCTTCCAAGGGTTCGAGGGTCTCCAGGCGGGAGACGCCATCCAAACATACCAGATCGTCGAGCTTCCTGCATCCTTATAGACTAGATCGGCTCATAATGTCGTACACCACTCTACTGCTGCATCTTATCATTATGCCCCTCGATAGTAGGTTACACTACGGTGATCTGCTGGCAGTCACCCTTTGATCTTGTTCGAGGCGTCGAGAACGGCCTCCTTTGCGCCGATTGTGCCCGTCCTACCACTGACACCGAAAGTCAGGTTGATGCCGCCCAGGTCCCGGTTTGTCTTCTCGAGCAATGTCCAACTCCTTGTATCGGACTTCTTGAGGACAAGTTCGACCTGCACACAAATGGAGCGTGTAGCGTTGTTACTGAATGAACATGTCAAAGGCATACCTTCGTGCCATAGTATTTATGTGAGGAGCTTGCTGGATCTATTGGCCCGAATAGTTCTATTGACTTGCTGAAACGTTTGTTACCAGGAAGGTACAACTCCAGATGCAGCTGGTGGGTGCGATTCGTTAGTACAAAGTCAAATAATCTCTTTCACGCCCTTACATGTGTCGGCTCGATCTTCACTGTACTGCGCTCTTTGTCTACCTGTTTTGCGAATACAGAGACATGTACTTCGCTCGGCGTTTGATAGTGGTCGATCCGACATTCGGTGAACTGTTCGCTCTGTATGCCGGAATTAGACGCATCTCACGAATAAAAAATAGTACATACCGTTGGCGCCTGGTTCTTTGGCACGAAGACATGCCGTCCTGTCTTACAGCCCTCGATTTTTAGGAACTCTTCAAACTCCAGTACTCTCCGCTTGCAGCATAGGTAACCCTGAGATTTGAATCCACAATAAGTATGGTAGGAACGGTGATCAGTCAATGTACCGACCTTGCTTCCTTCCCGGAAGATTGGCTATAAATTGTCTGAATGAGATCCCGAGATACCTGAACTACGAAGGGGACACGTACCGGCATGGGATGGTATTTACAAACAGTACCCGGGCCATCCCCCACACGGCTGGCTTCGTCGCTCTCATACTTCGTCTTGCAACCATTGCGTTTACATTCCGTCCCAACCGCAACCGGTGCAGACAAGTCATCCTCTTCTTCTATGACAGGCGCAGGCTCGGGTGGCGTTCCGGGCGATGGAGCTCGCGGCGCAATCCTGTATGTTTCCTGGCCTGGCTGTGACACACTCGTCTTGACTTCCACGCTCTGGAGTCCCACGCTGGGTGTCGGTTTGGGAGCGGGATCCACCACAGGCGCTTTCTCGGAGTGAAGTCCACTTGTGCATCCCTTGCATACGAATCAGCATTTCCACATGCTAGGCAGGAAACGTTCACGCACCGGGATCTTCATGAACTCGTCGAAATCCAGCACTGGCTTGTTCACACCGGAGCAGCATGACCATGACTTGAGTCCTTCGTGGAAAACGGGTGCTCCGGGATGATAGGCGCAGCTATCTTCGGAGTTGGAAGCGGCATCGAACTCCTGGCCGCACCCCCTATTGGTGCAACGCAGCATAGTTGGTTGCGATGTGTGCGAGTAAAACGAGTTATGATATAGCTGCAGAAAGTGACCTCCGGAAGCAAGAGTTATGTTATTTCTCAAAGTCAGACTGAAAGGATACGGACGACGCGATCGAATGTGCGAGAATGCGTTGGCACGTGACCTAGTCTACTAGACGCGTGACGCACGCGTGTGCGCGCACCGACGCCTGACCCGTTGCAACGGGTCCCCTCACCGGCACCGCTCAGTTGCGGAGTGACTTAACTTGTCATACACTACATAAAAGGTGAATGTGGTATTCGTACTTTACATGCATCCTGCATATAGCTGAGCCATCGAACACGTTGCGCTACGTGTGGCCCTGGCCCCAAGCACGATCGGTGAGTTCTGTAGGATGGAGTCTCCTGCGGCACGCTGCATGATAGAAGTCTCGAGCTTGCTCTCCATTTGAGATGCGGAGCAGCACCTGCACTACGTGTCAAATGAGTTCAGCGACTTCACACTGCTGCGACACTTTCCTGGCGAGCCAAGTTCGTCAGGGAGTGTTCTGTTTATTCCCTCCCTGACTTGCACCGCCTTAATAGCATGTAGCCTGAAACAGCTCTATGACGCAGACCGTGAGTGCGTCTTGACCCCTCCGCCGCTGCCGCCACTGCCATCCCACAGAGTGATACGAGCGCCTGGACCATGGAGGATGAGACTAGTTCATAACTCATTCCCAAACGACTACTGTGTGTACTGGTCACAAATTAGGGGAGGCGACGCAGTGATCTAGGTGGTGGGGCTTACTTCGTGCCGCTCCATGTACCGTGCAGGATGTGCCGTCGGCTCAGAGGGTAGACCGTCACGAAGTCAGAAGCCATAGCGGCGAGATGTTTCCTGCTGCATCTTTCCGCCCCGCGGCTGGCTTCCGGTATACAGTGGACCCTTTATGGCAGTAGCACTTCAACGTGGTCAGCGTGCTACTCAGGGCCGTGTGAGTACGGCGGGTAATGAGTAGTAAGTCCATAGCCAAACTAAGGATCCGGATTTAGTCCAGTTCGCAGGTGCGTGCGGCGTTGGCAGAGCGTCCATGTCAAAGGGCTGCATATCTCCACCGATATGCCATGCTGCATGAATGACGGAAATAGCTTGGTATTAGAGGGGCCGTCATCTTCCCCGCAGATCCACCTCGGTGTATCTGAGGCAATCGCCCGGGTGCGTGTTGCATGTGCGGTATTCCCAGCCGGCAATGAAGCAACACTGTCCTGTTTCAGATGAGTGAACGACCTTTCTTATCGGGTAAGTGGCATAGCAGTAGGTGTTCACAAACATGCGCTGGCACGCGCTTCAGCTCCGCGGCATAGCGCGCGCTGCACGAGGTCTAGGCCAGTCACTGCAAGTTCATGTCCTCGGTACGTGCAAGTAGCAGGAAGAGAATACGACGTGTAGTAACGCCCTCACGGCAGAAAGCATCCCGAGGCTCGCACGTCCCCGGACGGTTGGTGGCTTACAGCGCTCGGCTGTCATTGATTGAGCCTGTGAATGGCACTGATGTAAGGGTCATTCGGATGCAGTAGGTAGCACTTTGCTGACGTATAATTTCTGCGACCGACTCTGATTAGTGATCAAATTCACAGAAATTATACAGGTTTCCCTCACCCAAAAAGTAGCACGCATATTCGACGATATGAGAGCGGACGCTGGTTTCATCCACATCATGGCCTTTCCCCTCTTCGGGAGTGTGGCCAAAAAATGGCGAAGTAACACATGGATTTGTGACTCGGGGGGATAACTGAGGATAACAGGACGCCGGCGTGACCTGCCTGCGAACCCGTGAACATCAAATATTTTGCAACTCAAAAGGCTCTGTCCGCAACACTCTAGACCAGCGAAGCGCCGCAGTCAAAGCCGAGATCCAGGTTTAGAAATTCAGTTAGGCCTACATACAGAACACTTGTTCAGGTGTTTATTGCTTGGCGGCCTAGACCCCCTCGAAGCACGGACGTACGTCTCGACTGTGGCAACCAATGCCCGACCGGCTTATTTGACCTTTCATTCTAGGGAGCTGTGAAGTCGAACGAAGAATCAAATATTCAGCGAAGACGAGTAGAGGATTTATTTCGTACCCACGAGGCGCGATGTCGAAGGACAGACACTCCAGTGGCACCCGCTTCTCAAGACGTATTAGACAAGTAACTTTATCATGGTCTCCGTGGTCCTCGTGTTAAATTCATTGTTGCTTCTGCAGGTACTATTGACCACGGCACTATGCCGTAGTCCGCTGGGTGACCCTAAATTTGCGTTGGTCTGGAATGTTGCGCATAGACGTTAGATTGCGTATCACATTGACAGAAAAATTATACTTGACATGTGCTGCAACTGGAGGAATGCGCGTCACACCTGACGTAGTCCCGAAGACACGCCGAAAGCCGCCTACCACTGCAGACGATCGACATGATAGGCCTCACAGTTTGAGGTCGGATCTCAAACTTCAGTTGAGCTGTTAGCGGCTTTTGCGTCGCGGAGCCGACTGATTTAGCTGGGTCCCACTCAGCGAAGCATGTGTCCCCATTGCCGTTCCTGCTCGGCTGAAATACTCTTTTCTTGCGTGGAGCATGGTACCTCGTGCATTGCTCCATTGATCGATCAAGGAAACCCGACATGAGACTCTATCTAATGCAGAATGCGAATGATATTCGGTTTCTGATCTTGCCAATCGCATCCTTTCGGCCCGTTGGTTGTGTTGATCAGCACTGAATACGATCTTCTAACAATTGGACACGAGATTAAGCGATACTACCTCGCTAGCGCAGGACGCGAATGTGAGTGGTGCTCAGTCGCCTATTGCGTGCGCTCTTCAGGATCCGCGAGTTCGATATGCCACGGTCGTCCTGGGTTCAGGAAGGCAGTACCCCGAACTCATGTCCGGGGCCGAGGCCATTCGGAGGTCGATGTCTCGTATCCTATAGCAATCCTGAAGCCGAGTCTCCGGCATCCTGCTCGAGACCGGGAAGCTGCGCGCACAGACCACATGTTCTACAAATCAACCAAGTTCTAATGTCTAAGATATTCCGGGCCCAAACGCCTCCCACACCAAAAATCCCGCTCCCCATGGCCCTACTCGAGCCAGCGTCCGCATAGCGGAGTACACCCGGCGCCGTATGGCCGTAACCGATGTATCATGCGAGCCGTGAGTTGGATTTCTAAAATATGATAGCACGCCTTCCTGCCGTATTCTCTGTAGTAGAATCGCCACAATACTGTGCTTCTGAGAAGACGACGTCACTTGGTGAATATGCACAGCTTTTCGCGCTGCATCCCAAGGGCGACAAGCTACTTCGTACGCCAATCCCGCCATAACGCCTCCCGCTACTAGAGTAGATGCATGGGCAATCCTAGGGGCGTGTCTTCGTAGAGAAGAATCTTGGGTGTCAGGTTTCTGAACCAATGATTGCACTGTAGTTTTCATTTCAAGTGCAGCACGGCGAGTTAGGTCGAATATTGCAAAGAACACCGCGAAGCCTGCACAAAGTGTCACAGCAACGTTTTATGAAACACTCAAAACGTGACTTACCACAGATGTCTTTAATACATCCCCATCCCCACCCATTCCAGCCTCGTCCAGCCATATCTCCCACTTCTTTCATCCAATCCCTCACCTGCCGAGCTTCACGAACCCGAGCATATTTGGGTGAATTATCTTGCAATTCAGTTCCGCGGAATACTTCTTTCCATGCGTGAGACCAGCCCGTGGCGGCAGAAGCACCCTCGAGCGCAAAGCGTACGTTCTCTGCGGGGGCAGCAACGAGGGCCTGGGCGCCACCGGCAATCCCTCCGGACACTGCAGCTAGTGCGGTTGGATGGGAAGATAGATAAGGAGCGAGGATATCAGATGCTTCGGAGTATGTGGACCATAGCACAACCCCCAGGACACCGTTCACGAGTATCGGAGGTATGAAGTGTTTGGGTATAACCATGAACTGCGACGAGTCTTGAGCACTCTGCATTGATTGTGCTTGACATACGCACCCCTTGCTGTCGGACCAACCATGCGAGGTATCGAGGTGATAGAACCTTTCCATGCTGACTAGCTAGACCCTTTAAAGTTTGCCAGCCACTGACTGGAATAGATAACGAGTCAAACTTCCACCGACCATTGGAAATGAAAGACATCTCGAATACACACCTTTCGCGGGTCTGAAGAGCCTCACGGGCCGTGAAAAGTACAAAGCCAGACTGCGGGTAGCGGTCCTAGCGAGAGCAGCATAGAGCGAGTTGGACTGCTGCTCCTGAACATCATCCCTGGAAATGCTCTGGAACGATCCGCCGTGGTCTACGCCCGTTGGCATGAACGAGATCACTCTCCAAGATCGTCGCGCACGATCTTTGCGACACGGCGTCGGGCCGGCTACTCCGGCTGCCGTCATGCCGCGGCTCGCCTCGTTTGCGCGCTCGCCACACTCCTGCCACCAGCCTGACAACCTGAATCTCAACAATGTGGCAGAATGCCCTTCGTCAGGTCCAGCTCTTAACCAAAAGGACTGTGGCAACGCAGTCTATCAGCCATATCCCAGATTTCTCTCTCTTCAACGACTTCTATTCCATTCCGGAGCAACGAATCCTCCTTTCGGCAGCGCTGCAAAAACTGGATGCTACAGAAAGCCGACAATTCCGACGGCGTAGAAAGGATTACAGGCCAAGCATCGAGACAACTTCTGGAATAGACTCCGTTGAGTCAACATTCTTGCCAGACGAATACTATGGCTTCGAGGAGGTAAGGCGTGCAGACGGCCCGACAACCATGGCTTGATAAGTTACATTACTCGGTTGCAGGGGCATTATGACGGCGTTATTAAGAATTACCGCGAGATGCATGTGACCTCCTGGCCGGAAAGTATTCCTGAAATTGGATCGTTATTAGCTCGCCTTCGCGCTTTGCACCCAGACGAGGAGACCCAGACGCATATTCTACACCTGGCATCCAACGGTGAAATTCTGGTATTCTCGCACTTTCTCTGTCTCGGTTGTCAGCACTTACGTTTGACGCACTCAGCCTCACGTTGACAACATTGACGCAAGTGGCTCGTGGATTTTGGGCTTGAGTCTGGGTGCCACACGTATCATGCGGCTGGCGAGTACCGAGGACTCCGATCGAGTATTTGATATCCCACTACCTTCTGGCAGCGTTTACATTCAGAGGTGAGGTCTGGACTTTGCGACAGTCTGAGTCATTGACGTTGCATATTATTGCAGGGATTCCACTCGCTACGGATATAAGCATTCTATTCTACAGAACGGGGTTCTGTCCGGCCGTCAATGTAATGGAGGACAGCGTCTGAGCATAATGATTCGAGTAAGCCGCCCCCTCGTGCTTATCCATTGTTGGCAGTGCCCCTCACCATTTTCAGAATCGTCTCCCACCGCAATAGCTCCCGGACACCTTCTCGGGGCTCTCAATGGCCGAAGCCATGTCGAGAACGCAAGGAACCGTCCAGACCACAAGACACGATCAAAATGCGGATCTCACCTGGATCAGATCGGTGCATGAATGGCGCTTATTAGCTTCATGTGGACAAACATATGGCTGCTGGAGACCGTCCCCAAACGCGGATAACCAATGTTACAGGATTGCATCCGACATATGACGGACGAAATGCTGCGCTACGTCGGACATAGGATATATCCTGAGGCATGCTCGTAAACCGAGCAATCTCAGTACGTGGATTAACGCATGACAAGCACTGGCGTTCCGTCCGATCGAACCCCTGTAATCATGCATAGCGGATATTACGAGTCAAACGACTGGAAACCCGCTCCTTAACGTGTGTAAGTTTTTATGTCGACGCGGCACGAGGGTTTAAATGAGGGACTCAGGGGATTGCTAGTTCGCCTCTCCCAGACAGGAATAATTCACCGGCGCGACATCGAGACTTGGCATTGCGACCGTGTGCATATCATTGTGCGCGAAGCTCTCCGGTCGAGAAATCTGGACAATCTGTGCGCGCCTTAACCTGCCGGGATGGTCAATATTCTGGCGAGGATGACTGTTTGATAGGTTGCCGCACAGCTGCCGACGATGCAGTGCTGATACTCAAGGACTCGTCCACATATTGCCAGTAAGTGCACCCTACGTTTGGTGGACTTCTGACGGACTTCTGAGACATTCCGTGTCAGTGTGAGTTATTGCCACCTGCGGTTGACGTGGGTGTCATCTGTCGTGTTATCGCGTACATTTTGTGTTACCCCTCCATGCGGCTGAGTATTTTTACTCCAGACGACGATGGAACCAGCCGGACATACTTTATTTTCTAGAATATCAAGCAATCAACTCGAATGAAACGGGGGCCGCTGAAGCATTGCATGGCAAACTCTGGGGCCTAAGTCCGCTGGGCATGGCTGCATTCTAGATCGTGAATCGAGGGTTATAGAAGCGAATGCCGCATTACAGGCAGCCTCATTCGTCTTCCTTCGTTGATACCCTGTAGGAGGGAAGGTGGGTAGATATATGTGTCTGCGGCATACTATGAAAGAGTTAGACTAGATGTGGTCAATACTGACCGTGAAAAGGTATTCCACTGGATAAAGCCCAACAGTATGTGTCGCATCCATTGTTGTCCTTGAGCTCACTGGTGATCTGAGGGTGGTCTCACCTTACTGGTGGATGCAACAAGCGCGGACTTCCAAAATTGTTAGTATTGATGACCTCAGGGTGCAATGGTCTGTAGTGATATTGGCGGTTGAGCGGTTGAGCGCTCCGCTAATGCGCTGCTTGACAAATCGAATATCTCTGGATGTAAGGCTCTGGACTGATAACCCATCCGGCAGGCAAAAAATATACCGATTTTGCTGAGGATGATCGCAAATCCGGCAAGTCTGAGGCCAGCCTCGGGGGCGGGGTCGCATTGCACGCAAGAAACTTTTCACCCCTTTATTTTCGCTATAGATTCATGCTGTCTACGGGGCGATGCGTTCTCACCCAGTAGGGACACTGTATCATGTGGAATCTTTTCGAGCGCCCTGTGAAGCCCCCGATCCTTGCGGATTGGTTTATGATATAACAGCGTGCGTCAATCTACTGCACATCCCCAGTGCGCGGGCACGTCATTGCGTGCGAGTGTACCGCGCACCTAATTACCGCACCCGGGACATGGTCTAAGCCTCAATTGCTTGACAATAGTTCCTGATACATTCGCCCGTGGTCCAATGGTAGGCGGAAATGATTAAAGCAATCATCGCGCTGTGCCGCGGTGTCCACAATCGGGTGTCTTCGAATACTCTTCGACGGCAACGTGCCGCCACAGACATGCACATACAATGTCCTCGAACTCACCCTCAAGCTGTAGACGCCGTACATGTGCACCATTCACAGGATGAAAAGGGGCAAAGCCCGAAGAAAGCGCTGATGTGATCTCGCAGAGGCGGTCTAGATCCTCCGTGAGCGCTCAAATTTACCGGGGTTGGCTCAATCACAGCGTTGCTCAGGTCCGCAGCTTTAATCATAGCGTCAGTCAGATCCGCACGCCTTGATAGCAGGACTGAAAGAGGTTGCTGTTCGGGATGTGGCTGCCTCGTGGTCTATGGCCCGTGGCCGAGGTAAAATGGGGTCCGGGGTCCAAGTCACAACACCTTCAAGATAATGAGCATTTCTAAATTAGGAGAACAAATCGAGGAGTGTCTATGGCATAGATATCTATAGTCGCGCGGGGCCACGGTGAACTGGGGTGAGAGCAAAGTCCAAAAAATGGGGCCAACGAATGCACGCGGAAAGGCTACATAATCTATTCTATACAGTGCCGGGAGGATACAGCTGCAGGGTAGTCCGGGCAATTTTTTTGACAATTATTTGTTACAAGTGTTAGCGTTAGGGCCTCGCATTGTTGGGCGACAGAGAACTGGAGCATCAGTTTACGCCTCCTTGACGACATGGGTAGAGCTATATCAATGGCAAGTGAAGAATGTCAGGATACTACATGGACTAACAATGTAGGACAGAGACGGACGAAACGTGGATCTCAGGTGTGCCGTTGTCTGGTCTAATGGTGATAAACTCCTGATTCTGGTAATCCAGGTCAGTGGAAGTGTGTGCTTTGTGCGTATGTAACGTACGTCAACTATCTCAACAGCTCTTACGGTTCCATGGAGGGGTTTGCCGTCCTGAAAGTAGATTACACGTGTGCCGGGCTACGACCCCGTAAATCTAGTGTAATTCGGGAGAACTTGGATAGACTTACTTGGAAGGTATCCATGGCAGAGGCGTCTAACTAGGGACTGCAGGAGAGGATGCGATGGACATGATGGTAGATTCTACGCTGCATTTATACCAGGAGACGGTGGAAGTCAACACCAGGCGGCAGTCCGATCGCACGAGGTTTTCCACACGGAAGGTTTGCTCCCTATGAAATTGACCGTCATGGAAGTGTGTCGCAACGGAGTGTCAATTTTCTCAGTTCTGATCGCTTGAACGTGGGGTTGAGTCGTGGTAGAAATGTCTGGAATGACGAAAGGGTTTAGCGATTTGGCAGCCTGCAACCAGCCTACCAGTACGCGTGAATGATCGCCAGACAAATACTCGAAGTTCTCTATACAGCCGAGGGTGTGGAACGGCCCAAGCGCAGTCCAGCTCCGGCTCATAAGCTAATGATACCGGAAGCTAAACCATGGCGGCTATGCTTCGCGGGAAGGGCAGATGTACCGGGCTTGTAATGAACGCACGAGGGCTAGCAGATGAGAACTGCCCAAGGGCATGGGTCAGACAATCCCGTACGTAAGGGAAGGGCGGAAAGCAAGGACAGAGTCCTCTCCACAAGCTCCATCGACCAAAGCAGAACAGAAGCAGTAATCAGTGAATCTGGCGAGGGAATTTGGCATGCTCAGCGCAGGGATCTGGAGCACTCATAGACTCGTCGCAGATTCATATTGGGCAGACCTTCCCACAAGCGATAGGCGAATGTGTTCATATCCCGGCCATGCGAGTTCGCAAGTCAAAGATCGAGATCATGGCACTGCGTGTACCGCGGATGTTTTTGACAGGGCGACCAGGTGTCGAGGTGGGCAACGGGACAAAGTCCAGGACAAGAAGCACACGGCCCGCCGCGTTCGCTTACGTAATACCCAGGCCGTTCCCGAGAACCTCAACAGTCGAGTTCGTCGACCACTGTGACTACTATGTTGCTACCACCACGAATATGCCTGCCCCAACTATAGCATCCCGAGCTACTCCCACTCGTCCCGATATGTCTGTCATTCTGGTAACCGGATCGTATGACCATGAAATCCGATTCTGGGAGGCTTGGAGTGGGATATGTTCCCGAACCATCGCTCGCGGAGGCGAATCAGGCGTGAGGCAGTAGATCTAGGAGGTTCTATTTGTGTTATTTACGTCGGGCGTGGTTTGTTTTACACAGCAAGTGAATCGTTTAGCAATCTCGCCGGAGTGAGCATCCGTCATATTCTCTATCCGAGCTACAGCCACTGAGTCTTCTTCAGCAAGCGTTTCCTTGCCGCTGCCATACACAAGAAGGTTAATATCTATGACATTGCAAATCCGTCCTCTCAGCCCGTGAGTGTTTGAGACATATTGATGCTGCGGTGCATTGCACGCTGAGGGCGCCACAGATCGTCACGTTTGAAGGACACACTGGGAACATCACGTCGGTATGCTTCCACACGGAGGGAAAGTGGCTCGTCACAGGAAGCGAGGATGGAACAATCAAGATATGGGATTTGCGGTGCGTTTATAATTCACTATTTACGGAAGCCATTCGAAATCGGCCGCCTGCAGGAGTTCAACAGTACATAGGAACTACGATAATGAGGCCCCGGGTACGTGTGTTCAGGCACGCTCTAGAATTCGAAGGCTGACTCGGTTACGTCTTCCAGTCAACGATGTCATAGTACATCCGAACCAGGGTGAACTCATTTCGTGCGACCAGGCTGGCAGGTTGAAGCAGTGGGACCTGTCAGAGAACATCTGCACCCATGAGCTGGTGAGTGTCCATGCTTGACAGCGCCGCTCAAGACTGACCACATGGTCACAGACGCCTGCAGGGGACACCCCGATGCGTTCCATTAGTCTGGCATCGGACGGCTCGTGCCTGGTAGCCGGCAATGTCAAGGTGTGTTCGAATGTTATTTTCTTTCGGCTGTCGCGGCTCCTGAGAATTGCGCAGGGCAAGTGTTTCGTGTGGAAGATCAATGAGGAGCGATCGGATCTTCCCAGGTTCCAAGCAGTGACCAAGTTCCAAGCCCACAACAAGTACCTCACAAGGCTACTTCTGAGCCCTGATACCAAGTTTGTTGTCTTTCTGTTTGCGGGGAGTGATGTCTCATTTCTGGTCGACTGTTCTAGGTATCTTGCAACCTGCTCGGCGGATACGACCGTCAAAGTGTGGTCGTTATCTCCTACGTACGAGTTCAAGCTGGAGAAGGTTCTCCAAGGACATCAGCGATGGGTGTGGGACTGTGCCTTCAGCGCGGACTCTGCGTACCTAGTGACAGGTGAGGTCACTATGCAACGGCCGCCTGCCATCGATATTCACCTATGAGCGACTAGCGTCATCGGACCACACTGCACGGTTATGGGAGATGGCGTCTGGAGAAACCGTTCGGCAGTACAACGGCCACCATAAAGGTGAGACTGTTCAGTCTATCATCAGACCACATTTCGTGACGGATCTGTTTTCTCAGCTGCCGTTTGCTGTGCCCTACACGATGGAGCCGGGTAGTTTGGGCCCTCGAATTGTACGTCTATTCTTTCGCTCGTGTCCAGTACCATATGCTCCGCGAAGGCACTATTTCGGACATGTCGCCTGTGATTGGCATTCTGCACTACCAGTCTGTACTGGTCTATTGCATTACCCTCGGGAATTGGCCGGAGATACAGGTGTCATTGCCCACGGCCCAGATGCGTTATTTGGCGGAGATCTGCCATGCTTCAGTCTAGGTCGTCGTTCTCGTTGAATGTGGGCCAGAAGCTGTGAGCGTGCGCTGAGTCAACTTCCAGACGAGACCGTGGGAAAGGAGGTCGAGGGCGTGCCTCTGAGAAACAGTGTCCCCTGATGGAAGAGCGAAGTGAGTGGTGGGACTGGTGCCGCCGCATGTCAGTAAACGAATAGACTTTTGCAAGATTTCGCATCAACACGTCGCAGCGGAGGTTTTGCTCGTCGCAGCCGGCCACCAGCCAGCGCAAAATACACAACGTAAGAATACATGACATCGCGAAGCATACCACGCTAGGACTGCGACGAGCACGAGCATGCGTCTCGTGAGAGTAGACTCTAGCGAATCTCGGACAAATGCGCAGTGAGAGAAGAGAATCGCTTAATGCATATCCGAGGGCTTTGTCCATCGCATAGGAGGAAGGTGGGTACCCATACAGGTGGCGCGGAGGGGGCAGATGCCATCATCAGAAGCATCCCTTGGATTGAACTATGGACGCCACGGACGTCGAGACGACTGCGACTTGGGAGACATCCTGCGACCATGCACGGATCGCGAGAAGGGACATTAATTCTTGTGGTAGTGATACATCTACAGCGATCATCACGCATGTGCAGTTCAGCACCCCTCTAGGGATCCTCTGCAGCGTCGGGCACTGAAGCCGAAGTGCGTCTGGGGCCCAGGACGCCACGTCTGTCGCGTGCATGGCGCGCCATATGGGGCCCGATTGTGGAGATGGAAGAACGGTGTGCCAGGAGTGAGTCAGATGTCGCGGCGTCGGTCCTGCATGCTGCGCGTCCCGGCGTGCTCGCGAGGTGGCATGCGCACGGGGCTCGCGGCGAGGACTTAGGGTGCGCACAAGCGGCAGGCTGGGGGCAGGCAAACGGTCGGTGGCGGTGGCGGTGGGCTGGTGCGATACACAGCGGAAAGAAAAATGGCCACTGATGGCAGCGCCTGGCAGCAGGCGGCTGCCAGAATTCCGGCGGAGCTCCGCGTGCCTAGGGCGGGGGCGAACGAAAGAGCTCGCTTCTGATTGGCTGTGCCAACTCCGCGACTGTAGGCGCCACGCCGAGCTTGTGCAGGCGCCCGCACTCGGATTACTTCGGGCCCTGGCGGGACGATGGCTAGGCGTGAAAGTGACTCCTCCTCGACGCTAGATATCTCCCTCTGGGCGGGAGTGTTCCTCTTTACGATCCACCACCTGCGTCGTCCCCCTCACCCCCCTGGTCGCTACATCTTGTCTCGGGCGTGCTGCAGCATTCTATGGCCATCGCTGACCCTGCCTCTGGCTCCCCTATCTTACAGAATACCCCTTTGCCTGTATCAGAAATCGATACGCAGCACGGTTTCGATGCCGTCCTGCGCGATCCCACATCTTGGGCCGGCTCCCTGCCTGCCAGTCAGGGCTTGTACGATCCCGAGTACGAGAAGGATGCTTGTGGTGTAGGCTTCATCTGTCATATCAAGGGCGAACAAAGCCACAAGATCGTCTCGGATGCCCGTCAGCTCCTCTGCGCCATGACCCACCGTGGTGCAACTGGTGCGGACAGTCGTGACGGAGACGGTGCAGGAGTCATGACTGGCATTCCTCACCTCTTCTTTAAGCGCGAGGCTGAGAGAGACATCGGCTGTGAATTGCCCGAAGCCGGGCAGTATGCCGTCGGCAATCTCTTCTTCAAAGCCAACGACCCTGTCGGTCTGCAGAAGCAGCAGTCTATCTTCTCGAAAATCGCAGGTGATCTGGGACTGCGAGTGCTCGGGTGGAGAGAGGTGCCCACCGACGGAACGATCCTCGGCCCTGCTGCCGCTAGCAAGGAGCCAGCTATCCTCCAGCCATTCGTCGTTTTACGATCGCATTTCGGTGAAGGAACCACCTCCCGTGGTGGTGCATTCGATGCGACGTATTTCGAGCGTCAACTCTACCTCCTTCGCAAGCACGCGACTCATAGCATGTTTGTATTTTCACACACTTCTTCAGCGAAAATAAAGCTCAACGGTTGGATTATGCCTTAAGCACGCTTGCTAAAGGCTTCTACGTCTGTTCTCTTTCTTCGAAGAACATCGTCTACAAGGGCCAGCTCTCGCCGCCGCAAGTATACAACTATTACCATGATCTCAATCACGCCATGTATCGCTCGCACTTCACCCTTGTGCATTCTCGATTCTCCACCAACACGTTCCCCAGCTGGGACCGTGCGCAGCCTATGAGATGGGCTGCTCATAATGGTGAGACGCACTGATTTTGTAAGAAGTGTTCCGAGAGTAAGGTTTGATGCCATTGCTTATCAGGTGAGATCAACACGATCCGCGGTAACAAGAACTGGATGCGTGCTAGAGAAGGCGTTCTGGCGTCTTCACTCTTCGGAGAGCAGCTGGATCTACTGTATCCGATCATCGAGTCCGGCGGCTCGGACTCTGCCGCGTTCGACAATGTGCTCGAGCTCCTCGTTGTTAATGGCGTTCTGACACTTCCCGAAGCCGTCATGATGCTCATTCCTGAGGCATGGCAGGGCAATGACTCCATGGAGCCAGAGAAGAAGGCGTTCTACAATTGGGCAGCGTGCCTCCAGGAGCCTTGGGATGGTCCTGCTCTCTTCGCTTTCAGTGATGGCCGCTACTGCGGTGCCAACCTTGACCGCAACGGTCTGCGACCCTGCCGGTATGTCGTGACCAACGAAGACATCATGGTCTGTGCTTCCGAAGTTGGCGCGGTCTACATCGAGCCCGAGAAGGTTGTGTCGAAGGGCCGCCTGAAGCCTGGGCGCATGCTCCTCGTTGACACGGAAGAGGGGCGTATCGTCGATGACAAGGAGCTCAAGCGCAACACGGCGCGCAAGCAGAACTTCGCGTCCTGGATCGAGACGCGTATGCTCCACGTCCCGAACATCGTCAAGCGCGTTAAGCGCTCGCTGACCATCACCCCCTCAATCGACGACTATTCGCTCAGCACCGATCCAAAGCTACTCGCGTTCGGGTACACCGTGGAACAGCTCAACATGCTCATCTTGCCGATGGTCACCGACGGCAAGGAGGCCCTCGGGTCCATGGGTAACGACGCGCCGCTTGCGGTCTTGTCCGAGAAGCCTCGCGTTCTCTACGATTACTTCCGCCAGCTTTTTGCGCAGGTCACCAACCCGCCCATCGACCCGATTCGGGAGAATATCGTCATGTCTCTCGAGGCGTACGTCGGGCCCGAGGGCAACCTCCTGGAGATGAAACCCGAGCAATGCCACCGCATCCTCCTGCGCTCGCCTATCCTCACCATTGAGGAGATGAACGCGATGAAGAACCTC
Source organism: Obba rivulosa (assembly GCA_001687445.1). NCBI lineage: Eukaryota > Fungi > Basidiomycota > Agaricomycetes > Polyporales > Gelatoporiaceae > Obba > Obba rivulosa. The sequence goes on from KV722522.1 coordinate 19,797, forward strand.
AAGCACGCATACACGACGTGGCCCTCGCGTACCATCGACATCACCTTCCCCAAGGAGCATGGCTTGTCCGGCTACAAGGTTGCTCTCGAGCGCGTCTGCAGTGAGGCGATGGAGGCCGTCGAGGAGGGCACCAAGGTCATCATTTTGTCTGACCGGGAGACTGGTCCGTCTCGCGTCCCCCTTTCCTCTCTCATCGCCTGCGGTGGCGTGCATCACCATTTGGTGTCGCATAAGATGCGTGCAAAGGTCGCGCTTATGATTGAGACCGGCGAAGCGCGCGAGGTTCACCACCTGTGCGTCCTGTTGGGCTACGGTGCGGACGCTATCTGCCCTTGGCTTGTGGAAGAGTGCATTCATAAGATCGTCCGCGAAGGCTTGTAAGCTGTCCCCGTTTATGCTCTCACTGATATACTCACGTGATTCGCTCCAGGGTAAAGGGCGATAAGACCTTCGACGAGCTGCTGGACAACTTCCGTCACTCTGTCGATGGCGGCATCCTCAAGGTTATGTCGAAGATGGGTATCTCGACCCTGCAGTCCTACAAGGGCGCGCAGATCTTCGAGGCGCTTGGCCTTCACAGCGAGATTATCGAGAAGTGTTTCACCGGCACTGCTAGCCGTGTTCAGGGTGCGACTTTCGATCTTTTGGCGATAGACGCGTTCGAGATGCACGAGCGCGGATGGCCGACCCGCGAAACGATCCTTCCTTCTGGTATGCAGGAGTCGGGCGACTACCATTGGCGCGCGGGTGGCGAGGCGCACATCAACGACCCTGTCGGCATCGCCAATCTTCAGGATGCGGTCCGTGAGAAGAATCAGCGGGCGTACGACGCATATGCGAAGAACGCGAACGAGCAGACCCGTGCGGTGCACTTGCGCGGCCTGCTGGACTTCCGGTACGAGAACGCGACGCCGATCCCGATCGAGCAGGTTGAGCCCTGGAATGAGATTGTTCGGAGATTCGTCACCGGCGCGATGTCATACGGATCGATCTCTATGGAAGCCCACTCCACCCTCGCGATCGCCATGAACCGTCTTGGCGGCAAGTCTAACACGGGCGAGGGAGGCGAGGATGCCGAGCGTTCTGACGTCTTGCCCAACGGCGACTCAATGCGTTCGGCCATCAAACAAGTCGCATCTGGTCGCTTCGGTGTCACTTCAAACTACCTCGCTGATGCCGACGAGCTCCAGATCAAGATGGCGCAGGGTGCCAAGCCGGGCGAGGGAGGCGAGCTTCCAGGGCACAAGGTGTCAACTTCTATTGCGCGCACGCGACACTCGACTGCCGGTGTCGGCCTCATCTCCCCTCCTCCCCACCACGATATCTACTCGATCGAGGATCTCAAGCAGCTCATCTACGACCTCAAGTGCTCGAACCCCCGGGCCCGTGTCTCCGTGAAGCTCGTGTCCGAGGTCGGTGTCGGAATCGTCGCGAGCGGTGTGGCGAAAGCGAAGGCGGACCACATCCTCATCTCCGGCCACGATGGTGGCACTGGTGCCTCCCGCTGGACAGGCATCAAGCACGCCGGTCTGCCATGGGAGCTCGGTCTCGCTGAGACTCACCAGACACTCGTCCTCAATGATCTGCGTGGTCGTGTGACCGTGCAGACGGATGGTCAAGTGCGTACTGGCCGTGACATCGCCATTGCTTGCTTGCTTGGCGCTGAAGAATGGGGCTTCGCGACCACTCCACTCATCGCGATGGGTTGTATCATGATGAGGAAGTGTCATTGTAAGTCTGACCGTGCTGAAATCTTTGCCGCGCCCAATAGCTCATTTTGATCTAGTGAACACCTGCCCTGTCGGCATCGCTACCCAGGATCCTCAACTGCGGGCGAAGTTCGCCGGCCAGCCCGAGCAAGTCATCAACTTCTTCTATTACATCGCGGAGGATCTCCGTAGCTACATGGCGAAACTTGGTTTCCGCACCATCAACGAGATGGTTGGTCGCGCCGACATGCTGAAGGCCGACGAGAGGCTCCGCACCCCGAAGACGGCTTACCTCGACTTGTCCGCCGTCTTGAAACCTGCTTGGCAGATGCGCCCGGGCGCTGCTACCTACCGTGTGCGCCCGCAGGACCACAAGCTCTACATTCGCCTCGACAACAAGTTCATCGACGAGTCGGAGCCGGCGCTCACCAAGGGTCTTCCTGTTCATGTCGAATGTGACGTCACCAACACCGATCGTGCGCTGGGCACTTCGCTCTCCTACCGCGTCTCGAAGCTGTACGGCGAAGAGGGTCTTCCCAGAGACACTATCCACATCCGCATGCGGGGCTCTGCAGGCCAGTCGCTGGGTGCTTTCCTCGCTCCCGGGATCACTATTGAACTAGAGGGTGATGCGAACGACTACGTCGGCAAGGGTCTGTCTGGTGGCCGGCTGATTGTCTACCCGCCGAAGCAGTCCACGTTCAAGGCCGAGGAGAACATCATCGTCGGCAACGTCTGCCTCTATGGTGCAACGTCCGGTGAAGCGTTCATTCGCGGTATTGCCGCCGAGCGATTCGCCGTCCGGAACTCCGGTGCCAACGCGGTGGTCGAGGGGTGCGGTGACCACGGTTGCGAGTACATGACTGGCGGCCGCGTCGTCATTCTCGGTAGCACGGGTCGTAACTTCGCTGCTGGAATGAGCGGCGGTATTGCGTACGTTCTCGACTTGGCTCACACGTTCTCCTCGAAGGTGAACATGGAGATGGTCGAGCTCGGCAAAGTCAATGATCCTCGCGAGATTGCTGAATTGCGCGGACTCATTGAGGACCATCGCCATTATACTGGCTCCGAGGTTGCCGACCGCGTTCTGCACGACTTCCATCACTTGCTCCCACTGTTCGTCCGCGTCATGCCGTTCGACTACAAGCGTGTGCTTGAGGAGCAGGCGGCTCGAGCGAAGGAGGAGAAGGCTCGGCAGAATACCATTGACCTGATCCCCTCCCGGACTGCTAGCCAAGTCGATCTCGCGTCGGAGGGGTTGGAGGACATCCTGCTCCCAAAGGAGCCTCCTTCTCTTCGTGTTAGCCGGTCGACTTCTAGAACACGCGTAGAGCCGTCTCTCACGGACATGGAGGACTCGCTGATGGATGATAATACGACGAAGCAGCGTATGAGCAAGGTCGATAAGACACGAGGCTTCATGAAGTACAAGCGCTTGACCGAGACTTACCGACCCCCTCGCAAGCGTGTCAAGGACTGGAAGGAGATCTCCACACGATTGACTGAGGACGAACTGAAGTACCAGTCGGCGCGTTGCATGGACTGTGGTGTGCCGTTCTGTCAATCGGATAGCGGCTGCCCGATCTCGAACATCATTCCTAAATGGAACGACCTCGTCTTCAAGGGACAGTGGCAGGATGCGCTCAACCGGCTGCTGATGACAAACAACTTCCCCGAATTCACCGGCCGTGTGTGCCCGGCGCCTTGCGAGGGTGCATGCGTACTCGGTATCAATGAACAGCCCGTGGGCATCAAGAGCATCGAGTGCGCCATCATTGACAAGGTGTGTTATTCTTCTCACGTAAATCACCATGTGAGTGCTGAGATTATATCGTAAGGGCTTCGAGATGGGTTGGATGAAGCCCAAGATCCCCGGCTTCCGCACCGGCAAGAGGATTGCAATTATTGGATCTGGCCCTGCAGGGCTGGCATGCGCAGATCAGCTTAACAAGGCAGGTCACTTCGTCACGGTCTACGATCGCAATGATCGCATGGGCGGTCTCCTCATGTACGGGATTCCGAAGTACGTTATAATCTCCCCTTCCGAAAGTCTGGACCGATCTAACATTCTCACAGCATGAAGCTCGATAAGTCGATCGTTCAGCGGCGCATTGACTTGATGGCCGCGGAGGGTGTGGTGAGCAATGTTGCATGTGGCGCACTGATTGAGAACTCATTGTGGCGTAGACGTTTGTTCCAAATACGTTCGTCGGGCGCGATATCGACGTGAACGAACTCCGCTCTGAGAACGATGCTGTGATCGTCTGCACCGGTGCGACATGGCCGCGTGACCTGAAGATACCCAACCGCCAGGTTAATGGTGTCCATTTCGCGATGGAGTACCTGCAGGTGAGATTTGCACCGACAAATTGGCATTCATTCTCCACTTATTGACTCCGCTTGCCATAGATGAACACGAAGTCACTGCTGGATACCGAGCTCCAGGATAGCAACTATATCAATGCCAAGGGCAAAGATGTAATTGTCATCGGCGGAGGTGACACTGGAAATGACTGCATTGGTACCGCGATGCGTCACGGTGCGAAGTCGGTTACCAACTTTGAACTGCTTCCAAGACCGTCTGCTGGGCGTGGACGGGACAACCCATGGCCGCAGTGGCCGAGGTGCGCAGATTTCTTGTACTTGCAATCTTCGGACTGATCTCAACCCTACTTCTGTAGAATATTCCGTACCGATTATGGTCATACTGAAGTCGCTGCGCACTTCGGTAACGGTACGCGGCACTCTCACGTCCAGCATGTCAGCGTACTCACTCCCATGTGCAGACCCGAGGGAGTATTGCATCTCCACGAAGGACTTTGTCGTTGACGAGGACGGGAAGCTGTCCGGCCTTAACACCGTCCGCGTGGAGTGGACCAAGGACAGTGGCGGGCGCTGGAAGATGGAGGAGGTGCCTGGCTCTGAGAAGTTCTTCCCTGCACAACTTGTTTTCCTTGCCCTCGGCTTCTTGGGCCCCGAGGGCGACCTCGTCAAGTCCCTAGGCGTCAAGCAGGACGCACGCTCGAACATCGAGACGCCTGCGAAGGTATGTCTCTCTGACGTGCTGTAGTCCAGGGCCGTGCTGACCCACATGGATCCGCAGAAATTCTCCACGAACGTGGATGGTGTCTTCGCTGCTGGCGATTGCCGCCGCGGCCAATCTTTGATCGTTTGGGGCATCAATGAGGGCCGTGGGTGCGCTGCCGAGGTTGACGTATGGTTGATGGGCAACACACGCCTCCCCTCCGACGGGGGTATCCCGCCTAGGGTAAGCACACTTCGCGCATGATGGATACTCTCAATGACTAACACGGGCGTCCAAACTCTAGGTGTTCGTTCCCCCTCCCAGCCAGCTCGCGCCCGGTGTCAAGGCTGCCGCTTGAGTTGTTTCCAAAAATACCCGACCCGCTGTAGATCGCAAAAATTACCTATGCCTCAACGTGCATCATCTTTCATTCCTTTGGCAAGGCTCAACGCTGCAATGTGTGTACATTACGATACGACCGATGACTGTTGTTCTCTCGACACGACTTGCAACGACTACATGTAGAAAGGCGTACGGATGGATATATAAGTGTATGGCTGTACTTGTACTATGATCCGGCGGCAATATATCTACGCTATGACATTCATTGAGATGAGAAAGTAGGCGTAGTCAGCGGTGTTGTTCCTCTTCGTAAATGCGAATGCCCCCATTGCCCCAGGCTTCGAGGACCGCCTTTCCGGCACCTGTCGGCTGAGTAAAGGCAACTTCGCCTTTGGCAGGGTCGAGAGGGCACCCCAAGATGAAAGTAGATGCAGCAGTGGTTAGAAGGTGCGATGCAATACCTAGGCGACGATGTGTGGAAGAGACAAACAAGCGGGGGATGCCCATAGGGGTGGGGAGCGGTGTCGGATGGGCGTATAAATTTGTGGACGTGTCCACAGGAATGAGACTGCGAAGAGATGTATGCTTCGTACTCGATGTAGAGGTGGGGGACGAGGGGGACGAGGGGAAAGACAAACGAGCCGTGATATCGTCTGCGGACGCGATCGCCATGGCAGTAGTGATACGCTGCGCGATCACGCACCCAACGATCTTCTCGCGAGAGGTTGTGCTGGTCGCAGAGGGTAGTAGAAAGAGATAGATCTTGCAATGCTGCAGGACGGAGGGAGAGAGCGGGGGCGAAGAGAGTGCAAGACGGATTGTTTCGAGAAGTGTAACAAGCTGTGCATAGGAACTTTACCGTCAGGACGATTGAACAAGTCGATGCTACCATCATAAGACTTGCCTTCGCTCCTATCTTGCCTCCTACGTCTGGACGGAAACATATGATGCGGCCCTTGGTTCCGTTCTTCAGCTTTACACCACTAGCCAGCTCTTCTACGCCGGTCTTGGTGAGCTCTCGTTCCTCCTCCTTCCCCCATTCCAACCCGCGCTGAACGCGCGCACAATGCGTGCGGTGGAGGCTCTCGTCATCCGGTGCACCTTTCGTGTATGACAAGTCACACAGAGGGCATGTCCGGATGACGGTCGTGTCGATCGAGAAGTGCAGCTGCGTGAGCTTCTCCTTCTGTTTCTCCTTCCCCTTGGCGCTGCCTTTGAGCTTTGCCTGCGTTGCCTTCTTCTCCTGCTTTGGGGGGAATAGTGATGTACGGTTCTGTTTCTTGGGCGGCGGCGTGTTCTGCCCGGAGACGCGCTCGCTGAGAGGGCGCTTGCGCTTGCGCGACGGGCTGCCAGACGGCGAGGACGTGAGCTCAGACGGCGGCGAGGACGGGCAGGTGAGCCTGGATGCGCGCGAGCCGTAGGTGCGTTTGACGACGGAGGCCATGAAGGGAGGGTACGCGTGTGGGTGTCAGTGTGGCTGCACTGAGAACACGCTCCACCCGCCCCCAGGCGCGTCGCGTTGGCCCTGTTTGGCCATCCGCGCACAACGCGTCGCGCACGTGCAAGTCCCGTGGACCGTGTCACCTCCGACCATACATTCCCTTTCCCAAACCACAAACAAATCCTGCCAAACTATTCGTGTTTTGAATTGTCAAGTACATAGCAGTTCCACCCCGGTGCGAGGCCGATAAAATACACAATATCTACTCCGATGTCATGGAAATCATTAAAGCACTGCCACATTCTCACTGGGTCCACGCCGTCAGCGTGGACTGGAAGCCATTCACATTCGCGGCCTGCGGAACAATCGGCGAGCCAGCCACACTCAACATATTCTCCACGCCGACAGTTGCCAGACTGTAGACATTGATACCCGAAGACGCAGTGTCAATGTTGAGGATTTGAGACTGACACGACGCTGAGTCGACGCAAGTCTGGTCGAAGTTTTGGAAGAAGCTGTATAGTCCAGCACCTATCGGTAATAAACTCAGCATCCACATCCTTGCATGGTCCGCAACACAACATACCGAAGATGAGAATGTCAGACGAAGACTGGATGTTGACAGCCCATGCCGATGTTGACCCGCTATATACGGGATCGCTATAAGAGCTAACTGAACTGAAAGGTGCGGGAGGAGCTGGCGTCGGCTGGTAGTATGGCTGAGAGTACAAATATTAACATTGTGAGGTCCCTGAGAAATCGATAGTAACGTACGGTTTCTGTTTGGATCAGACCCATATAATGGTCCTGAGCATTCACGAGATTGTACTGATATAGCGTGTGGTGCTCGGCTGAGAAACATGGTGAATTCGTAATTACCCCACGCGCAATGCAGATCCACTTACAAGCTGCAGCACAAAGGACATTACATTAGCCCAGCGTAACTCGATACGGATAAGGCACCTACAAGTTCCAATCATCCAGACAGGTCCAGTCGACTCGGACAAAATCCCACGTCCACTGAAGAGACTCAGCTGGGATTGAGCGCTATCATCTAAATCGTGATCTGCTAGCCAGACCCAAGTGCCCTGCGCATTCAATTCAGTTTCATATTTCACTCCACTGGGAAAGTATGAAATGCACCTCAAGGTAAGCGTTAGACCCGGAAGTCAAGTGGAGTGCCAGGAAAGCCGCAAAGCATGCATCCGATTGCGTTCCAGACGGGCACTGCGCAGACTCCAAGTTGGTCCCAGCGGCTTCATTGAAGATATGTTAGCCAAACATCCGTGCCATCAAATAAGAAAGTTACTTACCGCCCCCCAGACTAAAATCGCATGTCCACCACGAACTTAATATAGTGAATAATCTTCCGGTACTTAGACGCACCGAATATGGGTGTCCCACATCCCGGCACCACCCTGCTGGTCCGAGTGCACGTTCCACTCCACCACAATGGCGCCCGGAGCTTCAATGCGTAACGTCATCGATCACTAAAACTGCATCCGGGATTGAGCAGATATCACTAACCAGGGCCCTGAGTCGCGAAGATGATATCCGTAATCTCCACGATGCCCTCGTCGCCCGAGTTGCCGACCTTGACCATGACCGTCGGGTTACTCTGGTCCTGGAATGCGGAGCCGCCGCCCATGATGACGCTCCAAGCCTCTCCGACCATTTGCGTACCGGCGGGGATGGTGAGCGTGTTCGAGATCAGATACGTGCCTGCGTCGAAGAAGATGATATTGCAGCCAGAGAACTGCGTAATTGGGGTTGTCAGCATCCGTTCACGAACCTCGGTACGAAGTCTTACCTGATTGAAGATAGCTTGCAGAGCCGCCGTGTCGTCCGTCTTGCCGTCGCCTTTGGCGCCGTTGCTCTTCACACTTACGAACTGACTGACGGCGTAGTCCTCGTACCTGATCCGATGTCAATAACTGATACGAATGTCTGCGTCAAGCGCGTACTGAGGGTGCACTCGGCCAAAGATCCTTCCTGCACTATCTAGCAAGCTTGCAGCCTTCGTCGGCGCAGGGATGCTTGCCTGTACAAACTGCGCAGTGCTGCTCGTGCCCGAATAGACATTGCCCTGACCCCAGCTGTCGATCGTGGTGGTCCCGCCAGCGAGAACCGTCGCTCCGCCCACGACGCCCACAGCAGTGGGGACATTCGTGAGCTGGATGTTGTTCAGGACCAGCGAGCCGGCCAGGGAGGTGGTGGCAACGGAAGAGCGGACGAAGACTGGCGTATTGCTAACGACCGCGTCGATGATAGCCTCTCCGCCAACGGTCTTCGCACAGGAACATGAGGTCATTATGTCATGAACACGGAGGGATCTGGCGCTCACCTGGGTTGCTTGCGAGGTACCGCCGGTCATGAGATCGAATCCTACCTGGCAGTTGTTGACTGGAACCAGCCGGCACGTTCACGTGTGCACAGTTTCAGTGAGGACCCAGAGACGTACTAGTAACACCTTGGAAGGTCCATCCTGCACGTAGAGCATCAAGAAGAGTTTCTCAAGAACGCAAAGAATCCTTACCCCAGTTCCAAATCGAATACACAGCTGTCGATATGATGTGTCAAGATCCTTCCGTGCTGCGGACGGGCCCTACTCACCGGTATTCGCGTTGTTCACGGTAATGTTGCGGACTGTGAACCTGAATGGCGTCATGTGAAGCGCTGTTCCCTGGCCGCGCGCATCCGGAAGGCGACTCACTGCTGGTTCCCAACCCACATGCCATACTTGCCTGGAATTCAGGACTGAGCGCAATCTCGGCTATTCAACCCCATCACAATCTTACCTCCGTTAAACACGAGATCTGCCCGATGGGAGCGGATAAGCGTGACAGGATGTGCATTGAATGGAAGCAAGCGCACCGCCCATGAATCCTCCACTTCCATTCTCCATCCAGATACCTGGTACGCAGTGTCAGGGCCTAGATGACCATCCTCGTGTGAAGACGTTGGTGTACCTTGGTGAGCGTTGCCGGCGGCTGTGCTCATCTCGAAGACGATGTTCATGAGCGATGTCGCCTGGGCAACCTGCCAGTGGATGCCCGTGGCGGACGCCGAAGCGGGCATCTGCGTCAAGTCGATCACGAAGTTGCGCACACTCCGGAAGAAGTTGTTCTGGTTGGTGAACCACTGTGCGCCGCCGCCGTTCGGAATATACGGATCCGCGTCTTGTTGCGTGTTTGGAGTCAATCACCATACGAGGCTCACCAACGGCATGCTTACCTATGACAGCCATGCCGGTGAACCCTGCGGACGCTCGGAGCGTCGGAGGAGTCCTCGCGTCACCAATGATCTGCGTATAATAATACGTGCTTATGGACATCAATACAATTGGTGTCAAGCGCAAGTCACGTTGAGAAACTTACTTGATAGGCGTAGAGATAATGTATGTGCTGCCACGAATTAAGCTGGTCTCTGCACACAAACCTGAAGCTGGGCTTACCCAGGCGGGAAATAGACGATAGCAGGAGTAACGGTTGAAGATGCACAGGATCCTCCTCCACATCGTCCTCCGGTAGACATAGCATTGCTGTAATAATAATATAATCGTTCAGCGATTCACGATCTTCATTGCATACGGCAATGCTGACTTGATTGCTGCAGTGTCATCCGTGACACCGTCGCCTGCGGCACCAAAATCTTTCACGTTGCGGAACACCTGGTAGCTACTTGGATCCGAGTTGAATGCCGCGGTGCCCTGGTGTTGAATATTCTGCATCCAGAATGGGTCTCCTGGAGCAGCCGTCCCCCCTCCAATCGGGCTAGAACACGACGACCCGAGGGCCAACACCGTCTGCATGGCGGCTAGAGCACCGAGAACCGGAAAGAGTATCGACACCAACATGGCCGCGTAGCGAGGTGACCGGTGAGCATCCAGCACACAAGCCGAGCGCGTTATATAGGAAACACGAGGGGGAGCATTGATCGGACCACATGTTCATGTTGCGAAGAGGTCGACGTGCGGGCAAGCAGGGGACGATCATCTCAGCGGTCTGGAGCATATTCGGAAGGGACGTACGGGTGCGCGGATGGTGCTGCTGCTGCTTCCCCCGGAATTTGTCGCGGACGCGCTGCACAAAGTTCGCGAGCCGCGTGCTGGGGTGGAGACGTCCCGAACTCGTGACGGGCCCGCCGAGGCTCATGCGCGCGGTGCGGGTGAGCAGCGACGGCCGGTGACCTCCCGTCTACGTGGGACAGAAAGCTAACAAAAGGAGGAGCAGGTGCGTGATGCTGGATTTGGTATGATGCTGCTCGGATGCTGCAGGTCGTCTGCCACCCGTCCGCCTGCGGCGCGTCGCCACCTGCGCGACAGACCACGTGAGCGAACCACACGCCTCCCTCCGGCGCTCCGCCGCGCGTCCTCCTCGCGGTCCCGGCCACGATACAAAATATTCGATCTTTTACAGATCCTAGCTCCTTGCCCTGCAATCATACAGCGTTATGCGAAGATTCTACGAACACTCGTGATCAGAGCGTTCATGCTCACCTGCCCTGGAAAGCACTGCCTATACTGTGCTCCAAGTACAACCGCCGGTAGTGATTCGTTCTTACTCCAGTAAAGGCAACTCCCGCAGAGCCGTAGGCGAAGCATCTCTTGCACACCTGATTTGCCTCGCTTTGCTGTGTGCCTCACTGCCTCGCATCATATGCTAGCTTTCCCGGGGGATCGGGTCCGGACGCCTTACCAGAACGGGCTCCCTGCGGTATCGATGTACACCGTGTGCGCACCCCGGGACAATGTAACTCAAGCTGTCCTAAATCTTAAGACTGATACCGAAGGCGATAATCCTCATGACGACGCTGGTTCATCACGCAGCCCGGTCCAGCATGCAAGAAGGCTTCCGCAATCCGGATGGGATGAGTCTCGTGCGCGATACGACGTACATACTGTGCGAGCTGGCGCGTTCCAATTGGCAACATATAATAAACTAGTCTTCCTCTCGACTTCCTCATAGCGTGGAAGTGGAGCATTGTTTTCCGAACTTACTCGAGGGGTTCCGAGAAACGTGTGATGGGCGTCGGAATGCACCTGAGCCCACCATAAGGCACACACGTGAAGTCAAGTTGGGCGTATGGTGAGCCCGAGATGACCTGTACATGGCAGGAAACGTCCTGCTGCTGTGGTAAACAGGCGGATATGCAAACTTACGAGGTTATCACATGTTTCTCGCCGTGGAGATATATTCCGGGTTATCTCCGCGTCGAAGGTTCATAACACTACTGTCTATAGCTAGATTGTACTGACAGAATCTTCACAGCCTCGTAATGTACCAGGGTATGCAGCAAGAGAGCTGGGGTAGTCTGCCTACCTTGGTTGAACAGCCCGAAACAAATAGGTAATCTCTTCGGGCTTTGCTTTTCAATCAAGTTGCAGGACACGGCGATTGCTGAGGTTTTTGACCACATCTTCCGTTGTGAGTGGTACAACAGGTCTTGCACGAGATGACTCCCTTCTTTAGTCACGAGGTCGACTCAATGCCTCAAGGCCGAAGTATTGCAAAAAGCGATGGTTACGTCCACACAAGACACGCGTGTTGGGCCGTACTATGGTGGGTACATAGTTATAACCAGTCATGAGACTAGCACATGTCCATCGCCTAGGTCGTACCGCATCTAGTCTCCTCTAGGCAGACCTATATGTGATTTATAAGGGGCAGGAGACATCTGCATCAGAGATCAGTACTTGAGTGGCAGTGGCAAGCACCGAGTATTCCCGAAACTGTATGAGGGCTGGCCAAAGATATCTTTCTTGCACGACGTCACTGCACCGAACTATTCTTGTTCGTGAGAAACTAAGTCAACGAACCGCAGCTCCGCGGAATGTGTGTTCATAATCAAGCCGCTGCCGTTGTGACGTTCGGCCGCCATGGACGGGTGGCATCATGGCAACGGCTCGCTGCGTGCCGCGATGTTCGGGTGCAATTAACGCAAGGTCGGTCTCTCGAGGGCTTGATCGGTGCGAAGAACGCGCGAGGCTCACATGCATGAGCGGCTTCATCTAGGAGCGCAAACACTTCGCGAAACCAGGGTAACGGACTGGTGAGCATCACGTATCGCACTTGCTCCATGCTAATAGTACATTCTTCTAGCAGGTCCATACCAACACGAAAGCAAGCTCTAGATTAGGGGTCCATAGTCTGTAAGATCGCAATCATTCACAATGGGGAGAACTGAAATGGAAGACACACCGTTTCGGTCACACGAGATAAACATAGCGCGGGGGATTGCATGGGAAGTGCAAGGCAATGTGCATGCCGGCTTGTCCATGCAACGGCACGGCGAATGTACGAGCTGAACGCTATCTGGAAAGCCCGAGTGAACATGACACTGACGTGCCGCGAAATACATAGGATTCGAGACATTGCATCATGTCGGTATACGGCACGTATTGCAGAGCCAGGGTGTGAATGGCAGCGTTGAACGGCTGTTCGACGCCGCACAAGGGCGCTAGGATCGGTGCCGAAGAAGAGAGCCTGGCGACTAAACGCATCCCAGCATGGGTGGATCGATGGGTTAGCAGCCCGTGTAGCGTGCTCCTGACCAATGCGTCTCCGGGCCCATATGAACCTTGAGGACAAGAGCGCAAGCCTCTGGTCTTCTAGCATCCGGCCCTTCCGAATGCATCCGGGCTCAAGCATGTAAGGCCGTCGTACGCCGAGCAGGCTTCAGCGTCAGGCACGTTTGCCGGTGGGCCTTAGCTACCAGTAATTGAAGTCGGACAGACGACGCCGGCATCAGCAGACCGTCATCTGACATGGGTGGGATGATTGGGCGCTGGGGCGGAGCACGATGATCGCCAGCATACGGGATGCAGAGCGTCGGGGCCATCGTCTGCTCTGGCAGCTGCGCGAGGAATGCACGCTGGGAAGTTCGCAGTCGGCGCCTCGCAGAGGACTCGCGTGAGCAGACCTGGAACGGTCGGGCTCCATGCCCCGCAGCGGGAAATGTAACCGCGTGCCGAAGCAGCGGCCGAGCCGGCATCTCCCCCGATTGGAGGGGAGAAGCGTGTTAGCCTCTCCAAAAACATAACCAATAAATCCTCGCACGCGCCCGTTCAACTCCCTGCTCGCCATCTTCCCTCCCTTCCCTCTCGTCCTCGACTGAGCGTGTTCCGAACCGTGCTGCCCTCGCAGTCTGCGAGTACGCGTATTCCTCGCCTTCCGGGTACTCCGGCCGTTATATACCATCACGCTGCCGCTCAGACTTGACAACCTGCACCGTGAGCAGATCCCTGTCATTTCCCCGCAAGTGATTCTCATATCAAAACCGTTGGCACCCTTTTTAACCTGCAAATACGTCCGCTGTGCCTCTTCTTACCCCCCGAAACTCTCTTTGTGCCGGCAGTACCGAGTTCGCCATGTTCCAGCAATACAACCGCCTGCCTGTGGCCACCTCCCGGTCACCGGAGGATGAGCCATTCTCTCCGCCTGCCCGGGATTATGCCCTCCCCGAAGCAGAACCATTTCAATCCCATGATGATTTGTCCGCAGGCGCATCTCGCCCGCGATTTATGGGGGCTGCCCTCGGCAACGATCCTTCCAGACATTCCTTTACATCCCACACCAGCGAACCCGCGACCATGGTCGAGGACTACGACCATGTACCGAATAAAGAAACCAGCTTCTACGCGCTCAACAACTACCAGGACGACCCCCAAGACTCCGACTATAACGCGTCGCAGCGGACATTCGGTACCAAGGCGTCTCCCACAGTGCGCGGAACCCCATACCTAGAGGGGAAACGCTCGACATATGCGTCGCCCCGCTCGCGTTCGAAACGCAAGGCGATAATTATTGGCGGCTTAGCCGCTCTCGTTGCGGTCATCGTCGCGGTCATCATTGCCGTATATTTCGCCGTCGTGAAGCCTCACTCGTCCAACGACTCCGATTCTGCGAGCGGGGCTACGAAGGGAGGAAGTAACTCTTCTGGCTCTGCAAGTTCTCCCTCGCCCACAGGAGGTGCCGCACAGAATTTGGCTGTGACCGGAGGTGATGGCAGCACCGTCACCATGGAGGATGGGACGACATTCATCTACCGGAATCCGTTCGGTGGCACTTGGTACTACGACCCGAAAGATCCTTTCAATAATGCCGCACAGGCACAGTCTTGGACCCCAGCCTTGAATCAGACTTTCAACTACGGCGTGGATCAAATCCGAGGGTTCATCTCCCCGTCCCCATTCGTAAATCCTTGACTGACCTCATCTGTCAACAGGGTGAACCTTGGCGGTTGGTTGGTCACCGAACCCGTGAGTAGCCCTTTGCTTATGATCGTGACTAAATCTCATCGCACTCTGCGCTAGTTCATGTGAGCCAACCGTCAGATCGTATCGCTATATGCGCTAATTTCCCCCAAGTGTCCCCGCTCTATACGAGAAATATGTCAACACTTCGACACCGGCTGTCGATGAGTGGACTCTCAGTCAGGCGATGGCCAACGATACCGCTAGCGGGGGTCTTCAGCAACTAGAGGATCACTACAAGACCTTCGTTGTGCGTCACACGGTCTACTAGCAACTTTAGCGCCCATTACTCACTTGAGCTGCAGACCGAACAGGACTTTGCTGAAATCGCTGGAGCTGGTCTCAATTGGGTTCGTATTCCCCTTCCTTACTGGGCGATCGAGGTTCGCGAAGGCGAGCCATTCCTACCGCAAGTCTCGTGGCAGTGCGTGTTCCTGGCTCCTCCCATGACGCCATCGGCTAATTGCATCAATTGTAGGTACTTCCTCAAGGCGATCCAGTGGGCCCGCAAGTACGGTATCCGTATCAACCTGGACTTCCATGCCCTACCTGGCAGTCAAAATGGATGGAACCACTCCGGTCGGCTCGGAAGTGTCAACGTGCTCAACGGACCCATGGGTATCGCCAATGCCCAGCGGTCCCTTGACTACATCCGGATCATTGCCGAATTCATTTCGCAGCCTGAGTACAAGGACGTTGTTGCCATGTTCGGTGTGACCAACGAACCACAAGGGAACATGGTTGGGCAAGAAGCTCTTGCTAGCTAGTACGTAGGATGTGTTCTCACGCGTTTCCGAGCTGACGGGTCCTGTAGCTACCTGCAAGCGTACAACAACGTTCGCGGGGCCAGCGGCACCGGTATCGGGAACGGACCGTTCATCTCATTCCACGATGGCTTCATCGGGCTGGCAGGATGGGCTGGCTTCTTCCCGGGCTCTGATCGTACCTCCCTGGACATACATCCGTACATCTGCTTCGATGGCCAATCGTCGGCGCCGTACTCTTCGCTTCTTACCGTGCCTTGCTCGACCTGGGCAAGCAATCAGAACAACTCGATGAGCGCCTTCGGGCTGTCAACCGCGGGCGAGTTTAGCAATGCGATCAATGATTGTGGGCTATGGGTGAACGGAGTGAACCTTGGTGCTCGGTACGACGGAACGTACAGCGGTGGTGGAACCTGGCCGTTCGTCGGGGAATGTGCTCCCTGGACGGACTGGCCGAGCTGGAACCAGAGCATGAAGGCCGACATACAGCAATTTTCACTTGCTAGTATGGACGCTTTGCAGGTGCGTTCACCGGGCGCTTGTACGTGACGTGCAGTACCTGATTGTTCTTCCATGCATCATAGAACTGGTTCTTCTGGACCTGGAAAATAGGCAACTCCTCTGTAACGGGCAAGGTCGAGTCTCCCGCCTGGTCTTACCAACTTGGTCTGCAGCAGGGATGGATGCCCACGGATCCCAGGCAGGCAGCAGGCATCTGCGACCCCACAGCTGTCTTCACGCCACCTCTCCAGTCGTGGCAGACCGGCGGTGCGGGCGCAGGCCAGATTCCCGCGTCGTTCTCCTCGTCATTCTCCTGGCCGCCCGCGACGATCTCCAACGCTGGCGCCGCGACACTGCTCCCGACCTATACTCAGACGGGCACCGTCCCCACGCTCGCAGCGCCAACACTCTCGGCGTCTGTGTCGGTCAACGTGGGGGATGGCTGGAACAACGCGTCGGATACCGCGTCGATGTTCGTCCCGGTTGCGACGTGCAGCTACCTCAACCCCTGGTGCGGTGAGGTGCCCCCGCCGTCGCCGCTCTGCTCCGCCCCCGCGAAGCGTGCGGACCAGCTCGCTGCGCCCACCATAACCGCTACTCCATGATGATTATCTCTCTTGCGTTGGTGACATAGGGACCCGGGTTCCCTGGTTGGACAATCTGACAATGCATTACTTATCCAGCATGGACCTTATTGTGCACTTCGGACATTTCTTACGATACACCCGCCCTTAGCATCGTACTTCAGTTCCTAACATGTACCAGACTCATCAGTCTAATCCACGACGCGCAAGCGTTGTCTGGTGCGAACGGACTCGATGCATATGAATACTAATGTTCTCCGCTTGTTGTAGCATATCGGTCTTCGAGGTCTTCCTGTCCTCCAAACCCTCCCTCGAAATCCCTGTCGTCTCCCGAACTGCTCTTCTTCACTTCCTCGCTCTTGACCTGCTCGCGTATCGCCGCCAGTTGTGCTTTCTCCTGAGTTCAGTTTGCTTCCGTCGTTAGTACACCCAGATCTTTGGTACAGCAACGTCGCCCGTCACCTTCTCGCTTACGTATCGCGCTTCATCAGCTTGCTCTCGGGATTTCCATGCCGGATCCTGTAGTAACGTTGGACAGTCAGTCCTATTGTGCGGATAAAGGAAGGCCTACTTGAGCTGTCTTTCCCGACATGTTACAACGCTGAGTAAGTTGAAGATGGCAGTAGAAGGACAAGAGACAAGCTGCGGCTCGCAGTCGTGCTGTCGACCCAAACGGAGACTGCGGAAGTCGCCTGGGCTCCCGGGCCCGCCGACGTCATTTCCTCGGCAGTCGCCTACACAAGTAACACCGGGTATCCGCATAACATCCCAACTAGCATACACGCAACACGCATACAGTCAACGAAATAACCACAAATCGTACGTCCATGTGCCTCTTGTCTATGGATTATCGCAAACTTCAGCACGGTTCCCTTCCCGCACGAGCATATGACAAGATTCTATATATCTGGGCAGCTTGATCTGTCACCCTCGATAGTCAATATAAACCATGCTCGACCGCAGTCAAGGCAGAGACTCCACGGCGCTGACTAGAGAATGTGTCGAGTTGTTCGCACGGGTCGAACGCGCTCACGACTGGGTATATGAACCGTTCATAGAGTTCTGATTCATGCTGGCAGCAGTCGCCGCATTCTGCTTGCTGATAATCAGCAGCTGCGAACCGAAGACTAGCTGAGAAACGCACCCGGATGAAGGTTTGAATGCGCATGGCATTTTCCATCTGTTCTGTGCTCATCGCGTTCGTCTGATGAAGGTTAGGAACGTAATAATGACCCATAATAGAGGCCGGCCGTGCCGCAGCATTGGCAGCGACACCTTGTGCTGCGCCTGGTACGCCTGCATGTGGTTGCGCAGATGTAGGGCGCTGAACACCGCCACCATTCACCGGCGTGGTCGAAGGAAGGGGCGGCGACTGATGTGGCATCGCTGGTGATGAGCTTGCCGTCCGAGCAGCGTAAGAAGGTGATAGATGCGCGCTCCCCATGGCATTTGCAGCATTCAACGTATGCGAAGCTCCGGACTGCTGCATCTGCGCTTGTGCCTGCGCCTGAACTTGAGCTTGTAGCACCCGAGCTGCTTGAGCTTGAGCTTGAGCTTGCGCTACTTGTGCCTGGGCTTGTATAACTTGTGAAGGCGATAAGCGGGCGGTGCTAGATACCATGGGAGTTGACAATCGCTGTTGCTGAGAGATACCAACTTGACTCCGTATCTGTGGCACAACTTGGGCAGCTGGGTAATTGGTGCCTGGGGCTCTCGGCGCAGCAGGTTGTCCCTGCTGTTGTAACAAGCTTTGCTGCTGCTGGGTAAGGGAATTAAGCAATAATATGGGCTCCGTGTTATAGCGACTCACCATGTTGGGGGCTTGTATCCTCTGTGCCTGCATCTGTCGCGTAACGTCGGCTTCGTGCTTCCGCCTGGCCATTTCCTGGTTCTCCCTAGCCTCCTTCTCTGCTTTCATGCGACTCAGATCTTGCGGAGTAAGTCGAGGCATTTTGTTGTATTGACTGTGTGTGTCATGAATAGCTGGAGGCTTTCTTTGATTGGCTATGGCAAGCGTTCGTTGAGAATCTACAGATCGGCAAACAGGAATGGTCACTGGCTCACAATTGGTCTTCTGAGCGATCTCCTTTTTTTTGATCGCCTTGCGAATGGCATCATGCATGAGGTTGTGGCGTCGCCGCTTCCGCGGCTCCGGGTTCAGAGGAATTGGCCCAGTACTGCTCGCACTCCCCGCAGCAACACTAATGCTCGCTGACCGTTTGTGTCCTCTTGTCGTCATCTGGGTAGGTGTTGGCGGCACCACACGAGCGTCTTCGTCTGCAAAAGCGTGAGTTTCGGATCCCGATGGACGCCCTCCTCCCCACCGCGATATCCAGCGATCGTAACAATCCCAAGCAGTCCGTCTGTCGGTCGAAATTGTGACCCGGGCCGAGTTGAAAATGTCCGCGACCAGTAGCCAGTTGTGAGGGTACCTCTCTACGATCTGCTTGAGCAGGAGGTCCTCCTGGGGTGTCCATACGAGTTCGGCGACACGTCTTCGCGGATCCTTCGGAGGTGTGGGCAAATAATACGCCAGAGGGCCTTTCGGATTATCGAATAAACCTATCAGAATGGTATAAGCGTCAACTCAACAACCACACGTACACCCTTACTGCAGAGGTTCTCTTCGATGGCGCGAGTCGCACTTGCCTCGAAGTCTGCGACGACAGCGGCTTCCTCTACGCTTTGCCATCTCCCGTTGATCCAGTGCTTCGAAGGTTGAAGAGCGCTAACCAGGACCGGCTTGCAATAGTTCCACTTGCTGACCGGAGCCAGCCTCGTATAGGTCGTATCCTCTGCTCTTTTATTGGGATCATCCTTGTCACTCTTCCTATCATTCTTTTTTCGGCCTTCGCTGGTAGTGGATGAGGAGCCTGCAACGTCAAGGAGGCCGAATGTTGGGAGATCTGGGAAGATAGATGAAAGATCAGGAGGTGGAGGTGGAGCTGTCATGGACTTGTCTTCTGTGGAGAGTTCAGACATGCTCTTGACCAAAGCAAGATCATCCGTATCCACAAAGAACTTATCGATATCGGAATACACTATGTGCCCTCGAAATGGGGTGTATAGGGCGGCCTTCTCCTTTTTCTTGCTGGGCGAACGGGTGACATCGCCTTCAAGGATATGTGTCCCGAGCATCGGGTTGCCAGAATCAGCCTTGAGACCAGGCTCGTTCTCAAGAGTTTCTTTTTTCAGAGTGGTTCCCGGCTCTCCTGCTTTCCCCCCACTGGCTTCGTTGTCTTGTGCATCAACATCCATCGCATCCGGCTGTTCGTCGGGTTGACGCAGAGTCAGCAGATCTTCGACGTCTTCTTCCTTCGGTTGGATGTCATCGGGCTTTTGCCGCGACTTGTCAGAGAGATCGCCAATGTTATTCAAACCCTCCTCCAACAACATTGCGGGCTCAAGAGCATCCACCACATCACGCCGCTCCTTTTCTTGTTCGTCGTCACTGTCTTCAGATGCATAATCAACCAGTGGGGTTGACGTCTCCCTGGAGTCGCCTGCATGGTCGTCATCGACTTCAGGTGGTGTAGTCTGCGCGTCTTCCTCTCGAATATGGGTACGCTCATCCCCTTCGTCTGTGTCGTCTTGACGTGGGGGCTTCCAGAGCACGCAGATTCCCCTCCGCACTCTTTCCTCAAGTGTGCCTGCAGCATGCCAGTCCATTACCGCATGGGCCAAATTGTACGCTAGTGCCAGCTTCCAAACTCGCTCTTCATGGAAGTCGATCCGCATCCATTTCTGCAATGATGAACAATGAGAGATAATCAGGCAGAGACGGCTTAGACCGACCATCTCATCCAGTAGATAGTCCCAGTGTGTCTTCGTCAGCCCACCTACGCCGCGCTGCTTCTTCGGCTGTCTAAAGCTCCACCGACCGGACTCCTTCAACATCTCGACACGGTCAAGGGTGCGAAGTAGTCTAACTTCGGTCATGCCAACCTGTTGATAGTCAGTTTCAAAACCTAGATCATGTGTTTGGATAAGCTACTTACGCTCCAGTCTCGCGTTGTCAAACACTTGGCAGACCTGGATAACTTCTTCCAGGTTGGATTGGCACGCACAACGGCACCCCATCTATTGATGCCCATAGGTGTCCACTCTTCACGCTTGCCGTCGCCCTTCTCGCGCTCCTTCTCGCGTTTCTTGTGCTGCTTAGATGGTTTCACCCTCCGATGGAACTCCAGAGGCAGTATGTTAGAAGGCGGAAGTGGATATGGGAGGTCGAGCAAGTGACTGTCCGCCGAACTTTGAGCGGTTTGCTTGGGGGGAGTGGCTTCGATAACGGGCTTCACATCGAAATCAAGAATAAAGGTGTCCTGCACCATAGGCAGCGGAAGAGCAGCCATAGCATAACGCGATTGACGTGGGCTTTCAAGCACATGAGGAGACGTTCGAGGCAACGACGACGGTCTCAGAAGACTGGACACATGTTCCTCGCTCCACTCTTGAGAAGCAGACCGTGTCCGTTCTCGATCAATCTCCATGGACGGCTGTTCGATGGGTTCCTCTGGAGGAAGACTAGCTGTGATGATCTCTTCCTCCTGGACTTGTTCGACAGGCGAGCGAGTTCGAATGGATGCTCGTGAATGTGAGCGAGATACGTCGTTAGTGGCTGATTGGATTCGTGAAGGAGATGAAACGCATGGTGGTGAAGAGCAAGATGGCGGCCGCAAGAGGTCAAGCTCGTCCGGGTCGCTCTCGTCACCTTGGGAGCGATAGCGGATTTGGGCCTTAGACTTACGCTTGTTGCTTCGCTGTGGCTGCGGCTGAAGCATTAACACATCATCTGACTCCGGTTCTTCCTCTAGGGGCGCGGCCGATTCTCGTGACGATTGTCGCAACGGCGCGTCCAACACGGCTTGGTCTTGATCTGTTTCCATTTCGACCTCTGCGTCGGCTTCCGTTGGATGCGGATCTTCGGCTCGTAACTCTCGAAACACTTCATGATATTCAGTCTGAGCACTAGGCGACGCAGGAGGCTCCGACATTGGAGAATCAGAGGTGGCGTTAATTTGAGGCGCAGACTCTTGTTGCCGTAAGTCTTGCACATCTACAAAATCTAGTTCCAGTTCTTCATCGGGCAAATTGGAGATGTGCCCCGTCTCAGGGCTGTAAAGTGTGAACGTGGGGACTGGAGCATAAGCACAGAACGTACTTCTTCTGCAGGTCGAACCGGTCAAGAAATGCTCGGACGTCCTCATCATCCTCATCCCCGGCATCGATGACAGAACCGATATCATTACGCCTCTGTATGAGATGGAACATCTCACGCAGGAGCCGATTTCTCCGCGTCGAAATCTCTCTGCAAGAAGGTCATCGTCTCTACTCCGCACATCTACCAAGTGATTTACTCACTCTAGTTGCCTCACACGCTCGTCAACAATATTCTCTGCAGATTCAGACATTTATATGCCTAGTTATCGCAAGACACGAAGAGCAGAGCCGCCACAAAGAGCCGTGCTGTTCGAGACGCTTGCAGACGATGTGGCGCGGGTGCTAGGCGGATCCAGTAGCTGAAGTTACCCCAGAGAAGCGATGGCAACACAAGTAGGATGTTCTAATAGAATAGTCGGATCAAAATTGGGCGTATCGTGATGGAGGGCCTGGATGCCTAGGCTCTAGTAAAGAGGACTGTTGTGGTCGAAGTCGAAGCAGAGGATTGCCTATTTTGGATGGACCTGTGGCCATCGGATTGTGCCGTAGATGGGATCTTGAACGCCTGAAGAGCGCTTCCCGCACTGACATACCCAACTATTCTCTTGGTAATGGCTGTATTTGCCTATTTTGGATGGACCTGTGGCCATCGGATTGTGCCGTAGATGGGATCTTGAACGCCTGAAGAGCGCTTCCCGCACTGACATACCCAACTATTCTCTTGGTAATGGCTGTATTTGGTTTGGTCCTCCCAGAAATAACTACGGGCTCACAAGCGCGGGTTAATGTGAAATTTTCCAATGTAGATTGACCCTCCCCCCCGGTTATCCCGTACTGGTACAGTCACCTTGCAAGCAAGGTCTCTCCCATGCCACAATTGACCCCTCTTTTCCTTGTCTTTTCCCCACGCTCTTGTTCTCCCGCGTCTCAGCCGTTGTGAGTTCGAGTGAGTTCGAGCCCCGGTCTGCGCACGCACAAGTTTTTCTTTTTTCTGCTTTTCTTTGAACGGGTTAGCATAGAGCACATAGCATGTACCTTGCCCTGCGAAAAGAATAAAGATCGAGTGAACTGCAGCGACGCATGAGCATGTTGTCACCTTGCTTGCAAGGTCTCTCTACCCCGAAATTGTAACCGCTTCGTTCTACATTTTCTCACGATCACGTTGCATCGTTCACGCTGAACTGCCCCCCCCCCCCTCCACCCTCATCGTTCACGATTTACCACCCCGACCGCCTTGGCGGCGACTTTGACGACTGCGTGTCCGATTGCGATGTGGCCCGGACACCGGTTTGACGACTGTCCCTTTGCGTCTCCCATGTCCCGCTTTCGGTGCTCAACCCATCCTTCTTGCATCCTGCCATTGCGCTTTGTGACACCCCTCCAAACACCGTTCTCTTCCCCATACCCTTGCGCGGGATTGAACGGATGCACCTTTCTTCAACTGCGAGTGTACACGATTGACAGCGCTCCGCATTCAGTCCTCCCCGCCCCTCTCGCACTGCACCCTCGCGCTCTGGGACATCACTCTAAGCAGCGCCGTCTCGCCCATGCCACCCACATTTACTGTTCTTGGTGAGCCGCCAGACTATGCTTTGGGCACCCACATCGTCGTATATCAACCACCCTTATCCATCACATACTCGGTGTTCTACCTCACGACTACTGCTACTTCTGCGCTCCGCTGTTCGCCCTCCAAACAGTCCCCGCCACATGGCAGCCCGCCCAAGATCCACATACACGTCCCCACTTCCGCCGCCACTCCCAAACCGACGACGGGTTGTCCCGCCATGTCGAAGTGGCCAACCAAGGATCCCTCGTCACCGAAGAACCTTGCCTGTGAAAGCTGCTCAGCTGACGCGTCCCTGATGCTGCGCACGACACTCACCTGACGACTGCACAGGTATCGATCTTTCAGACAGCCTGGGATGCTCGCTAACTGCAAATCCGGCCACTCCCTAGGGCTCTCCGCGAACTGGAAGCCTCGCATGTCTCTGTACTTCTCCAACACCGCTCCAGTCACGCCCTCCAGTCCGTAATACAGCCCGCGTCTGAGCAAGGTTAGTGACGGGTACGCGACGCAAAATGAGTCAGCGCTGATGTAGTTCATCAGCAGCGTAGACGAGAAGAAGCACAGCGGGTACAGTGCAGACTCCCGTGCGCTGCGAATCACCTCGATCAC
Source organism: Obba rivulosa (assembly GCA_001687445.1). Lineage (NCBI taxonomy): Eukaryota > Fungi > Basidiomycota > Agaricomycetes > Polyporales > Gelatoporiaceae > Obba > Obba rivulosa. The sequence goes on from KV722522.1 coordinate 43,756, forward strand.
GCCCTGTGGAGTGCGCAATCGTACCAGGTGACTGAAACCCTTGATGTGGTAATACGCGGCTCGACTGTACTCGATGCGGGCTTGGTGTCGGTCGACGATGTGGTTGATGACCGCGTTGAAGTGTCGCCAGGGCACATACAGATCCAGATCGCGGGGGACCCATCCGCACATGTGGTTGAAGAAGTACAGTGCTGATGATCCGGAGATCACACAGGAGTACAGGCGCATCATGCTCCGAAAGTCCTCTACGTCAGAAACGAAGAGGGACAATACAAAGTAGATGGTCGGTAGCACCATTTCGCGCACCATAACCGCACCGGACGCTGCAGTCCATTTGGCGGCAACTACGGAGACCGCATGCGGAACCTCGTCCCCATCGCTGTCCATGTTTCTGTGAGTTCTCATCACCGCATGGCATACACAGGTCACTCACCTCGCACCGATGTCCGACGAAGTGTCCACCGTCCATTCTTGGTCGCTCCCATCCATCATGCCTAAATCTCCCTCGCCGTCATTCGACTGCGACTCGTTGTCCGCACCGCCGACGCTGCTGTCTGGTGTGACCGTGTCCATTGCACGCTCCATGCTGTGATCTGAGCCTTGGCTGTCACTGTCATCGTGTACACCCCTAGTCATGAAGTACACCTTCCAATGAGACGCTTCAGTGATGGAATGGGTTAGCCACCTACCACAGCACCTCCGAAACCGTGGACGCAAACGTGTAAAGAAAACTCATGTCAACGCACTACCAGTGGTTGATGGTGGTCAAGTGGAAGCAGTGTTGCTGCTGCTCCTTTCTTTTTATACCTCGTCTGCAATTTTCGTACGTTGTCCGCAATTTTTTTGCGCAGCAGCTGTGTGTGCACGTGACTGACCTCAACTACGACTGCAGCTTTCTTGCGCCTCCACAGCTCCGAAGCTGCCGCATGTGGTGTGAAAGGAGACTGCCTAACCATGCCGAACATGGGCCTTCCTGTTAGCGTTCAGTGAACCCCTCTCGGGCGCGACACCCGCGCGATATAGTCACCTCCTCTCCTTGCTGCGGCGCTTGCATGTTGCCCGCATTGGTGTTACTACCAACTGTGTTCTGTAGATACATTTATTGTGAATTGACGTATGTGGCACGCTTGAAGCGTAGTTGGTATCGTACACTTCGTGTGTCCAGTATACAATCTCGCCTGAAACGGCACTTATAAGCGCACGGCTTGCGTGACGTGGCCTGCTCCAAGCCTCTCACTCTAGGTTCCTGTCTCTCTGATTGCCACTGTACCTTCTATGAGAATGTCATCCGTGCTGGGGGTATTCCGCCGGCATGGCCAACTGCGCTGTCTGGTTGTGTGAGACCTGCATTGCTCTGCGTTACAGTCTGCTTATCAGCGACTGCACTGGTCATGTTATCGTGACTGTGCACTCACCCATTCAAGTATTCAGCTAACGTCTGTCTGTTAAGCTCCTCCAGCCGCTCGTTCTCTCGACTGAGGTCTGGATCGTGGGATTGGCGGAACAGTGCGGCATCAAAGTCTCGCAGCAGCCGAATTGTATCCCGCCCCGAACTGCGCGATAGTGCGACGTACAGGTTGAACAGCGTGAGTCTACCTGACGGAGGGGTCTGCACATCAATGAGAACTATAGGTATGGTTTGTCCCTGTGCTCTGTAATCTGTGAATGCATATGCTCCAGTCAGGCTGAACTGACGTCTTCGCACTGTGCGTCGCAAAGCTGGCCCTCCACCACGAGAGGGAACCTGTATCTGCATCGTTACAGCGGTCGGCTCGATCGGGATTACTCGTTCTTCTAGGCCTTCCAATTGACTTGCACGAGTGCGGTGCAACTTCACAAGCAGGAACAAGGGCATGTACTGCAACTGTACCACCGGTTCATCGCCATGATCAGGTTCATTGGGGTCCAATACAATATCCACAATTTCCCCCCTGGAACCATTGGCGATGTCGAGGTCAGTATGGATGTTGGTTGTGACCATGACCTTCATCCCTCGTGCGATTTCAACCGTGTCGGGCAGATGCCTGCGCTTCGATTTCCGTGATTTTTTCCCTCGTGCGGCGACGGCGTATGCTTCAGCCACGGTAAGTGGTCTTCCATTCACTCGGTCCTCAGCATTGATGACGAACAACTGTTCTCCAGCCAGGCGGCACCACTTGCGCACAGCAGCCGCATTCCACTGCTCTCGAACGGCGTGACGTGGAGTGACGAGACTGGCCTCGCTCCATGGTTGATCGTCAAAATTGACCGCCGCTTGGTCTGCACCTAACACGAGCGTTTTGAGCATGCTGATGTCATCTTCTTCAACGGCACCATGCCGCAACCGATGCAAGAATTGCTGCCAGACTGGATCGCAGATGCGCATTTGCTCTTTGAGGATGACCACTCGATCAAACCTCTCATATAGCTGCCGACCTACTTGGCTGTCGACAGTGTCTTCGGCGACGTTGATAGGCTTGTAGAGAGCTTCGTACGCGAATGTCCCTACCGGTGCGAACTGGTGCAAGTCACCACACAAAATGACATTGATGCCTCCAAACGCTGTTCTTTGTATGCCTTCGTCGGGTACGTCCTTTCCGATACCGATATTCCTCGACAGCTGCGCCAAAAATGACTTTGATAGCATAGAGTATTCATCCACAATGAGGTATTGACGTGTTTTCCAAAACGCCTGCAGCTCTGCCTTGGCACGTTCAGACGGCAATGCTGACGTGTCTTGGCTTAGTTTGCCAATGGTGTGTGTGGTTTTGCCATCAATGAGCGATGCAGCAATGCCAGTGTATGCTGACTTCACAAGCAGATGTGCTGCTCCTTGCCGGGCAAACTCCTCGGTTATCGTTTGAATGACCTTAGATTTGCCTGTGCCTCCCTCGCCATACAGTATCATCAATAGCTGGCGTGGTGACCCTCCTTGCAGGGTACACAACAGGTGCGAGGTGACAATGTCATATGCTCGACGTTGATCAACTCGTAGTGCAGTGGGCTGTACCGCGCTGAGAATGTCTTCCGGTATGAAATTCTCCACGCTGATAACGGCTGCATGGTGACCCTGTTCAGCTTCCAACCGTGTCACTTGTGCTCCTGATTGCGGGCCGCCGTCCGGAAGGGGCTGGGTCAGACGTTCATCTTGCATGGCGATATCATGTTCCATCTGCACCTTCCACTGAAGCAGCCGAACAACATCTTCCTGTTGACCTCGTCGAGCTCCACGCTGCCGTACTGCCCAATTGTCGGCCATGTCAGAGAATATTTGTACATGTTTTGCAATTTCCAGTGCGATACGCCCATGCAGATACTCCCGCCAGGACACTTGGCTAGCTTTTAATGCGAGGAGCCCTTCGATGCTCGTGTCTTCACTTTTATTGTAATCGCCAGCCATATCGTCTTCGTCGTCCATTTGGTTGAGATGTTCTCGTTCTGGAGACCATGCTACTTCGTGGTCCACGTCTCTTTGGCGATCCACTTCAGCCGCCACAGAGCATTCATGGAAGTATTGGACACCAGAGAGCACAAACTTGATATCATCGCTGGCGTTACGCTCGAACGTTGCAAACGCTTGTGCCCACGTCTCGTTTGGAGCCTTGAGGTCTCTCCCGAGGTCTCGCCAAGGCTTCAGCAAGAGCAACATGGATGCGCAGTACAGTTCATGCACTTCAGCATCATCACGGCGTGGAAACCATCGCCCTATGAAGTTCGCTAAATTGCGGTGGCCACTGCCTCTCACCACACGAACTTTCTTCCCATAGTTGGGGTGTTCTTGCAGGTATGGAACACGTTCACTTCTCGGCCTCCCGCGCCGTCGCCCATAAGGTGTGAGGTTGTCAGTGGTGTTGCTCGCGCGGTCTGAAGAGCCATCTTGCTCATACGTATGTCGGAAGAAGTCCAACACGTTCATATACTCCAACGCAGCTCCACGCCACCGGTAATCGTTCGGCTGGGATTGTGTGGTCAAATGACCTGCCGCGTCGATTTCGAGAGTGACATTTTCATTGCTGTCCTGTGCACAGAGTGAGTTTCTCATGTGCACTGTCTATGGTTGGGTTCGTACTTACCTCTGCTGCGAACGACTCCAGCAGCTCCTCAGTGTCAATATTGTCTGCTACATCTTCGACGTGTGCTTCTTCCAACTCTTCTGCTGGTGATGGTGGTCGTTCATTTACATCTCGGGCACTGACACGCTGCAGTGCCGTTTGCCGCCGCAATCTATGATAAGGTGAGTGAGCATTGTATAAGTTATTGATGTGCTTCTGCCGCTTACCTTGCGATATCACTCAGATGGGGATAATGCCGACATAATGCTCCCACAAATGAGGACCAGTACACCGGAGTGTACATATGTGACTGCTTGATATCGCCCCAGCCCATTAGATATGAGACCACCATAGGACCGGCCAGTTCCTGCTCTCGATTGATAGCGTTGACGAGACGGAACAAGAGTAGACGCTGCTGCTCACGCAGTTCATGCATGTACTCCGGCTTCGGATGTGACACGTGGTATGCAAACCCATCGGCCATAACGGCGCTAAGACTGCTGATGGTCGTCTGCTTTTTGAGCGCATAAGCTGATACATAGAACGACACATTCCGGGTCTCGTAGCCATTGGTGAGCAGTTTGATGTCATTGTTACACCGACCATTGATGAGCACAGCAGGGTTCCACCCGTTAACGTAGCCATACAAACGCTTCGGCGCCCACTGACCATTGGCATGCATGGTGTCCTCTGGAGATAAGAGAAAGGGAGCTCGGCGCTTGCATTTCAGGTGACCACGGTGATCAGCGATGAGACATCGACCTATCTGGCATGAATGGATCTGCTCTGTTCGTGCCAAACGCAGCTCAAACTGCTCCAACATCATGTCATACCGTTCGTCATGTGGATCAGGTGGTCGATTGTACGCGATCTCCTTTTCGACTGGAATGGCAGCTATGCTCTCTGAACTTTCCAATCCTGGTAGATACGCGCGAATGTTGCGTTGAATGAACGCCTTGATCTTGTTGCGGAACGACTCTTCTGTCAGCAACCTGACCATTTCATCGGATGAAGGTGCATGTTTGAGCCAGAGAATGCAATGCTGATGAAGTGATGCTCGTCGCTGCGATTCAACAGCGCCAATGTAAGCCGACACCTGGCCGAGAACACCCATCGAAGTCGTCACCGATTGAGATTGTACCTTGATGCAGAATAGAGTCTCGAAGATAGTGTCAACTAAAAAGTGGAAGAACTTGGCAGCAGCATATGGATCGGCTGCAATATTCCTTGCCCGCTGTGGTGCATCCAGCCCAGAATGCTGCAGTAAATTGTCGACATTGATTTTTTCGCCTGCGAACACTTGAGCGATCGGATCATGGAGGTCTGAAGGGTTGATAGTGAGCCACAATGATGGGGGCCCATGAATAAGTACAGTCGACCAGATTTGGCTTCGCAAGCTCTGCCTCGATTGATTGGTTCCTTGTACACGGCCGGCTGTACCATGGAGATGTCGGCGAAGGGTTCGAATGGCCATGCTGCTGAACGGCAGCCCTGCTTGTTCTTCACGCTGAGCTTCAGCGAGAGTCTCAGTCGTGATAGTCGCCATCAGCATGGCATCACGCTCGAAGTCCTTGCGACGCATTTGTACGCGGGCAGAGCCAAGTGCCTGGCGGCGTTGAGATATACCGAACGCGTAGAACATGAAGCTTTCATGCACACGAAACCGCCTGTCATAATACTGCAGACACCACCGTACATGGCTGTGGAAGTCTACCGCAGTGCGTCTTTGTCGTTCGATACCTCCTACGCCGTATGGAAATAAGCACGGGAATGCACGCTCAAACAGGTTGCCGAACGCCTGCTCCTCCCCATCTACCATATGCATGCCAAAGTCCCTGATGGGTTGATGGCCGTGACGAATGGCGTAGCCGCCTTCTTGTCCTTCCTGCCACAGATTGAAGAGGCCGCATTGCATAAGTTCAGTGGCAGTCATGCGGGTAAGATCGAGATCGACAGAACCAGACACAGTCAAAGGAATAACTGCAGGGTCTGTAGACAAGGAAAGACATGAGCGGAACGTTGGTCCACAATGGTTGCAGATACGCACCAATGTCGTCGCCATTCTCGTACGTGATATCTGCCGGATCATCGTCGGGTGCCATATCTTTCAGATGAGCCTGCACGTCTGGCCTGAGTTCAGTGGGAACATATCCATCATGCTCCCGATCGACGACGGTGTCATCGTGGCACTGTCGAACCACACCTGTCACCTCCCGTGGAACATCATCTTCTGGCAACAATGCCAACCTTTCTGAGCTGATGATGATGTCGCCATAGTACGTCGGATTGTTGCGCTGCAGCCACTGTAAAGCATCATGGATACACTGTCTCCGGACACGAAACGTGGACTTCAACCAATGCTGGGGGAAACTACCTCGACCGACAAATGTGACGGAGATGAGGGACGGGAGAATGGATGGCTTCCGCGGCATAAGGTTACCTTCCGTCATGGCGACAACCCCTGGTGTGTCCATGGCAAACGTGCTGACTGTGCCACGCATCGCACGTTGGAGTGTCTCGGAATCGGGTCGATAACCGCGCAACTTTGGAAACAGTTTGAAGACATAAACCCGAGGGTATACAAGCGCAATAAGCAATTGCTCAGGTACGGTGAGAATGGACAACACCTCCGGCACAGGGCCAATCCATAGCCCATTGGCGAGCGAGAGTTTGGGGGGGCCAGTGTTGCTTGTATGCAGCTCTTGCAGGCATTCTTGACAAACGTGGACGACTTGTTCCAGAACGCCGTGCGGTTCCAACAGACAGCCATTATAAAGCGTGTGCGCAATGTGGGGTATTGATGGGACAAGCCGTTCCGGATGGGGAAGGTCGGTGAGCTCCAGCGACTTCAACCTCTGCTCTGCCACTTCCCTCGCACACACGGCGCACACACCATGGGCGACACCTTCGGCAGAAGTGGCTGCCCAAAATTGCGAATAGCATGCTTTGACTGCGTCTGCTGAAGGTATTTGCATGAACTGCTCCACATGGCGCATGGTATCTTCGTGTCGCTCTTGCCGGCGAGCCACGCGTCGGGCGAACTGAGCATCTGCGCGACGTCTCTTGCGAGCCCGCTCTTCTTCCTGGCGTTGGACGGTCTTCTGTGCATTCTTGCGTCGTACAATCTCAGCGAGTATCGGCCCGTACCCCGCTTCCAGCGCATATCGGCAGACGTAGGCGACACAAATATCTTTGCGTTGTTGGACTCGAGCAGGTACGTTGATGTCGATACAGCGAGCAATATCAACAATGTCTTTGACGGTGTGAGCAGACAGGGACGTGGCGAGCTCATTATCCATGGCACTGTCTACGCTGTTGTGCACCAGGCCTATCGGACTTCCACTGCGGCGTGCACACGAGCCACAGCGCGACGCCACATCGCCCCTCGATCACGCAAATTTTTCCAACTCAGCATACACAGTCAGATGCTGCGTGAAGAATTTCTTGCATCCAACCGTGCCTCTTGCCATCCATCATTTTGCACCCCTGCTCTGCTATTGAACATGTCGACTGTGTCAGGTAGTACTCAGCCCGGGCCGAACGGCATGACCCCGCCAAGTACAGGACGCATCACTCGGGCGCAAAAGGCTGTAGCGGCCAATGCGCGAGAAGGAGCAACCGGTACGCCTGAGCAGCCATGGCGCGCGGCACAATGCTGATGTCCGGTCCCCATGCGATCGCAGCCCCTGTGGCAGTTATGGAACAGCCAAACGGCGAGCCTCGGCAGGCACGCTGTCCTGCTGGGCCCGCTATGTTGAACGCAGTTGAAGCAACTGACCACAGTGATGCGTATCAAATGGCGACCGCCTCCACCGGAGGCACACACGTGCCCTCGGCTCCCGGTCTGGTGGAACGGGCGGAACTAGACAGAGCGTTCGGAATCGACCGAACGGTCTCGCAAGACAAAGCTCTAGCGAACGTCGATGCCCGTCTGCGAGCTACGCGTGATGCGTTGTTCGAAAGAGGGGGCTATGTGGGTAATGCGACTACCCGTCAGCACGTGAAATGGCTGATGGAAAACCGGATGCAACGTCTGGTCACTGCCGAGGCGGTCGCACAGGCACAAGAGGCGTTGGCAGCATATACTCTTCAAAACGATCCCCGATTGCCTGTTCCAGATCCTGCTGAATCTGTTGAACTCACAGTGATCGTGCGGATCAATCCAGACAACTGCTTTGTGCAAGCGGACTCATACTGGACATCGGAGTCGGTGAGCGGTGCTTTCGAGAAGATAAAACTGCGCTTCCAAGGTGTAGCACCTACTCGTCCGGAGCAGCTGCGTCAGGATTTCGCGAACGTATGCACCAACCTGGAGGAAGTAATGAACGCGGTCCAAGACGGCTCCGATTCTAAAGAGGGTCTGCTCAGTGGGGAGCGTGGAGCTTGTGCTATACACTTCCGTCACGCGGTGTTTGAGGTGCGTGTGTTAGGTCATAGGTCTGATATTTGCCTAATGGGAGACACCAGAGGTTGAACGACGAGAATGGGTACACGGAGGACGACATGAAGATGCCTGCGATGTATCGCATGGACGGCTGGCCGGTCTCGTCGCGTGAAGCACGGCTTGCGCTCCAAGACATCCGAGACACCCATCGCCCGCGCCCGCTCCCGGCGTACGACATGCACGGCGCATTGATTCCACCGACGGATTACACGAAAATGTTGCGAGGAGCGCTCGCAATCGTGCGGTTCAACGTCGTAGCGTACACGTTCGGCAAGCCGCCCAAACACCGGCAGACATTCTGTGCAGACGTCACGTACGTCCGCGTGTTGGTGCCACCGACAGCGCCCTCTCTGCCAGTTTCTCCGAGAAAGCGAAGAGTCCACGCTCGGGATCCATTCGCTGCTCTGCTGGAGGTGCCAAACAAAACGCCCCGGGTGGGTCAGTGAGCGATGGTAAGCACAGATGTCGTTACCTCGGTACTGGTGGATGACTGACGAACGTAGGTGGCGAGGGAGGGTTAGAGATGCATGCTCAACCATGCAGACACAGGGTTTACGAATGGTCGTAGTTGTCTATTAGGGATCGTGCTTTGTACGGTGCGTGGCCTGGTACCACATATGCTCTTTATGTATTGCTGGGCGATTGAGATACGATACAAAAAATAAATATAAAATGTGTTCAACCACAACACTGGCGTGACGTGCAGACGGGGCAAGCAAGGTCTCTGCCGCATCCAGCGGCGCTTCCCTAGTTGTAGAAATACATTCATTATGGTAATCTTCCGCGTCCGGTATGATTAGCTAATCCGAGCGCTTACGCGCCCGCGTCCATACGCGCCTCGCTATGTTCGAGTTCCCTCAGTCTCGTACACCGAGCTGAGGGTAAGTCCTAATATACTCTACATAGTACATAGTAGCTAACTCATGTACAGGGAATTATCCCAGGTAGCTACTTACTAATATTAGTCTCGTACACCGAGCTGAGGGGAATTATCCCAGGTTCCAACACATGTGACGAGTGAGCATGTGAGATTAACCAATTGCGCCCATAGCAAGCAAGGTTACTGCCGACGGAGGAGGCGCTTCTCTAGTATATACATCCGTTGACATTCAGATCCAGAGACTAGTAATACGCGCATAATACAATCACCACAGGTTAGTGGCTAAATCAGACTCCTAGAGATATTCCTTAACATGATCCAGTAATTCAACCTTCAGGAACATCTCTGCTTTAGTGGACTGCTCTTCCATTGTTGGGTATGTGGCCCCGGCGATGTTCCAATATATCTGCCGTGTGGGGAGCGAGAATTTGAACGTGGTCAACAGAACAGACAGCACGACCTCTAATGCGATACGCTATTCAGTATATCTGCCCGGATTTGAGTCAGTAAAGCGACCTACTCATCTCTATCTGCGAGAACTTAAACCCGCTGGATAACGGTAGTACATGTCTAGAATGACCTAAAAGATAGACGAAAGAATACGCACATGCAAGCTCGACCGCCGCCCATGAAAGTCATTCTGAGCATTAGATTCAGCTTCTGTGACGATGAGCAATAGGCTGCGGGCGACCCACAAGTGTGAATATACGCCTGGAATTCTGGCCTGCTCTACTGTGCTAGGTAGAGGGCTTAACCAGCGCTCGGGTTTCCATTCGAGGGCGTCTTCGCCCCAGACAGCCTTGTTCCAATTTGATCCCATGACGCCGATCAGAACCGTAGTGCCCTTTTCGATTGGAATCTCATGCATCATCGTGCCGTCGACGCCTCTAATAGGTTTGGATAAAGGCATTGTAATATCCTTTTGCGCTCTGTTTATCAATGCAGCCAGCCGTCAGTAGACATGCAACGTTGCAGAGAACCAATAATCGCTGTTCTCACACGCGGTACAGCCACGGAGCCGGAGGATATCTGCACGGACTACTCAGTTAAGAGTTCATCACGAGGACATTATCACATACAAGCGTAATGCCTCTCGGCAAATAGCATCCAGGTATGGCAGATGAACTAAGTCATCATAGGGAACGTCTCCTTCTGCTCTTGCTTGCAACAACTCCGCTCGTAATTTTTCTTGTATATCTTGGCGTTCTGCGAGAAGGTGAAGAATTCTGGATATAGCATTCGAGGTAGTATCCATTGCGGCGATTGTGAGTGTGCTGCGTCAGCAGAAGTCAGCCACAGAAATTTTAAAATATCACGGCGGCCGTTAACGCACGACATCTGTGCAATCAGCTCTTGCTCGGGCAATTTATCTGCCGAAGTAACATTCATATTGGCCCTCACTGCACCGAAGGTGTGAGCAATCGTGTGATATGTCATGTTGAACACGTACTAAGGACACTCATGATGTCCTTTCCTTCACCTATTTGGTGCATCGCGATGTCATCCTTACGCTCCAACGCAGCTTTCTTCTCGTAGAAGATTGCCTTCGATTGTTCTGCAACAGTATCTGATATCTTCTTCAATTTTTGCAGCGTCGGGTCAGGTATCATGTCGAGCACAAAGCGTCTGAACTTCGGAGGTCCCAAATCGGCAACGTAAGGTAGAAGCCGTCGGTACGTCTGCAATGGCACAAAGGTCGGCCTATTTTAATTTTTCATCAGACTTACTACCATGTGGAAGCTGATGGACGCACATAAAAGCCTTGATCGCATCACCGAGGGCATTCGACACATCTTCAGTCAAGGGATCGAATGAATACCCCAAACCACCTTGTCCAACGAGTTCAAGGGCAGCACGACCCGTCCAGTGCAATATATCGATCTCACGAGGACTACCGCGAATCCGTGAGATGATAGCAGACTCGAGCTAGACATCTGTAAGTGTGATATCTCTTTAATTACCAGCAAGTTTACAAACCTTGTGTGTAACCTCGTAGAAGATAGGCACCATATGCCGCATGTGGTTGATTGAAAACACTGGATTGAGTAGTTTGCGCTGTTTGCGGTGGTGATCGCCTGCGTAAGCGCCATCAGGTTAAATGTCGTGCAGCCCACATTATAAGACTCGCCCAGTGTCGCTAGCAGTCCAGGACCCAACATTAGTAGATTCGCTCTACGAATCAGGTCAGCGGCCGCGAAGAGATATGCATCGATCTTTACTTTAAGAACCACGATGCTTCTTCGTAGACATGCTGGTCTTTCACGACGATGCTGTTTAGCGCAGCAGGGTCGAATACATATAATATCTTTTGCTACGGGACAATACTGCAATGAGCTCCTGAAGATCGCGTACGAGTTGCCGAATACTCGCGCCGAATAAACCGCGAAGGTTGACTACGGTGCCATAGTCCTGCGACAAGGACTTGTAAAAGTTCCATCCGTGTGGGTCGTATAGCTGGCCCAAATGCCCTGTTAAGAGTGAGTATAATGGACACACAGCTACGGTGGCACCAACATACCCTTCAAGAAGGACATCGACGGAGGGCCCGGAAGATTATCAAGTTTAGACTTCACGATCAGACGACGGAAGAACCGCCAAAGAGACCACGTTGTGAAATATACGAGGACACTTTGAAGCAGGATTGTAGCTGTAGACATGGCGAAGCTTAATGTCAGGTAGACCAAGGTAACACCCTCTTATACATGTGGGCGAGTACTTGACAGCACCTTATCTTCTGGAAATTCCAGAAACTCTGAGATGCCCGCTGCCCTAGCGTGCCACTTACTCATGTGCATACTGCACACGGGGGATCGTGGCGATAGAATGACCGGGAGACTTGACACCACCTCATTGGGAGACGCGGCAAAATGCAGAAAACTCCAAGAAACGTCGAACGATTGGTTCATTCGTTCCAATGACAGGCCAGATATGCCACACGAGAAGCAGAAGACGATAATCAAAATGCGTGGCCGAGAAAGGTAACTTTCTGCTTCCGGATGCAGGGGCAGTACCCGTGACCAATTGTACGTGGGGCTCGTGTCATGACAATGTGTAGCTCGAGAATGCCAGCGGTGAATGGACCGAAGACACCGGGTTTCACAAATATAGATGACGGTCAAGTATCCACTCCTGTGCACAGGCGCACCATCCTATCAAGCCGCCTTGAGGTTGAGCCCCTCCGGTATGAAATTACGAATGCTATTCGCGTTTTCGATAAGGTCCACTGGCTTCGCTGTCAAATCGTACGGCAGAAGCACAGCGGATTAGTGAAAAGTACTATCAGCATCAACCCGAGACCGCGAGAGTAAAGCGAGATATAAAGAGGTAAGAACGGCCAGGTCTTAGAAATGGTTTAGAAATGGTCGGTGCAACAGATCCACCACTAAAAAAGGCGATCTCTCATTCGCACGATTATGGTTGGCGACCTGGACCAGGTCTAATTCGGAGGTCCGAGGTGTTCGCTGGGACTCCGTGACAGCGCGGAATGTGATGACAGCTCGTTTCTCTCTCGATATCCTGTGGTTAGGGGCTCATATCCCAACCAATTTTCGTAACACTCGACGATGGACTCCGCTCCTCCAGTAGCCAGCGAGTAGACATATGTCAGTGGTGCCTATGTGCTCCCTCCAAAATTGGGCATTGCTGCGACAGGCTGTGATGAATTGGAATCCATACATATGACCCATAGATAAGCAAAGTCGAGAATGTCTTCATCGCTGCCTTGAGCCAGTCAATGACGTACTACAGATCGGAG
>KV722523.1:0-56590 GCA_001687445.1 Obba rivulosa
TTTTTCTATCTAAGTGGACTAGACCCCTCCCATACGTCCGCTATGCGTATATGAATGTGAGGAATTCGGTTTAAGATGCGGTTAACACCACGCTGACCAGCAGTCAATGTCCTCCTGCAATGAAGAAAACCACTCGTAGTTGTATTCAAGTACAGCGCTATGGGTGCATAGGTGCTATCAAAAGACACTGTCCTGGCAGGACGACCTGCGCGCTACTCAGTGAATAAATAAGGAGAAATGCGTAAAAGTCCGCCTTGTCAGAGAGTAATAATGGCGCGGGAAGTGGAGCCCAGCTAGGACCCCGGAGCCCAGACGCTCATTTCGCGCGCGAGATCTTCCTGGCCCTGGAGGACGACGGTACCCGTGCACTTCCCTCTTTGCCCACATTGCGCGCCAGGCGCAGGCGAGGGCGGCATCTCATTGGTGGCCGGGGCGGCCCGGCGGGCGTCCGCGGATGCTCGCGGACCGCGCCGCGCACGTCAGACGTCGCCGCGTCCTGCGAACGCCCGCACAAAGCCTATCTGCGGCCGGGGCATCTCCGGCGGCGATGCGGGCGCAGGCGGGCGCGCCGCGGCGATATGCGCACACGCCAGATGCCACCCGCCAGATACGCGCAGCGGGGGCGCAGAGGTGCGCGAATGGGGCGTGGCGCCGGGGCGCCCGCTATGGGCGAACGCTTGTGCGTCCGCCGCAGGACGGCGGCGGGTGCGCCATGTGACGCACGCCCTGTCGTAAGGGCGAGGGCGAGGCCCGGCTCCGTGCTGCGCGCCATCAGCCCCGCGATGGTTCAGGCAGGATCGGCCCAGCGGCGCGCGCGAGGCTAAAGACCCCGAGATTGCAAAGCGCGGGGCGCGTGCGCGAAGCAGGATGACGAGACCGGGTGCGACGAAATGCAATTCGGGGGCACTACAGTACGCCGCCTCGTGCTCGCAGCGAAGGCGCGTGAACGTTCACGAGCGTGCTTCTGCCGCAGGCTGCTATCGCTGCCGCGGGCAGACGCAGACGCCCCGTGCTTCAGTTCTTCATTGCGTGCGCAGGGCGAGGTTCCGAGGGTGCGATCCCCGGCGGGTTGGCGCCGCTGACAGCGCGCCTCTGCGTGCTGCGGACGCTTCGTGGCGCACGCGGCGCGCAGTGCGTGCGTTCCCTGCATTGTGGGATCGCGGGTGCGGGGGAGCATCGGTGCCGCGCAGGGCCTATCAGGCGGAGAGTGTACGTGTTCGGGGAGGTCACGGGCCCCACGGGCGCAGGGGCGCGCATCATCTGAGACGGATATGCCTGTTGGGGCAGCAAGAAGCACCCCGCCGTTAGCGATGGGATAGCGGCGTGGTCCCCGCGTGGACGCGCGGGCGTGGCGGCAGGTTCAGGGGAGGCCGGGCTCCTGTGATCGCGCGGCGAATTGGCGGGGACAATGCACGCTCCCACCGCTGTCAGGGCTCGCACACGGGCGCGTGCGCCGCACGCGGGGGGCACGCGTCCGGCGCGCAGGAGCAGCGGGCGGGGAGATTGCGATTGCGTTTGTGCGCGTGGCCGGCGAGCAGCCCGGGCGCAGGAGTGAGGGGGTGAGCTCATGCATTGCTCATGCGCAGGGGAGTTCTCGGCGAGGCACGCGCCGGGGCGCCAAAAGCCTAACAAGCTGCGAGGCCCGGGCGTGCGCGAAGGCAGCAGATCAGCTTCGTGATCATGAGCCCGGGGACGGATCACTGCCGCCGTGCGCTCGCAGCTTGCGTCACGAGTGGCTGGTGCGCGCGGGTGGGGCGCGGCGGGCGCACGCGGGCACGGTCGTGTTCGCAGCTGGCGCAGAGTGACAGAGGACATCACCTGTCAGCGGGTGATGAGCTGGCGCCGGGTGTGGGAGCACGGCGGGTTGCGGGATGTCGGCGTGTGCGCCTGTGGGCCGGGGTGCAGGCCGGGCTCGGCTGCGAGAGGCTGCTCAGCGTCGCGGGTGGGCATGGGCGAGGCACGGCGGGCGTCGGGGGCCCTAGCGCAGGGGATGTGTGAGAAAAGAAGGGCGAGATGTGCAGCAGGTGCCGAGCGGAGAATGTGTGCGGTGACATGGAAGCGCCGTCCAAGCACCGAATACGTCGGTGGGTTGGGAAAACGGGTGCCCGGGGGGGGCGGCGAGAGACTGGCCGGGAGGGGGGGCGGCGAGAGACTGGCCGGGAGGGAGGGCGGCGCGGGGCAGCAGCTGGCAGCAGAGGCCAGGAGCGCGTGGCAGAGCGTCGCAGGAGGCCGTGGCAGGAGCGTCGCAGCCCGTGGCAGGAGCGTCGCAGCCCGTGGCAGGAGCGCATCGCAGGAGCCGTGGCAGACGTTGTGAGCACGTTGTGAGCCATTCGAGGCGCAGGGCGGATCTAGATTTGTCGCAGGCGGAGAGTCTCAAATTCTGGGCTGCGGTCAGACCTGCTCCGTCTGCTCGCCCAGACGTGCCCTTGCGCGCTCCTTGTGCATGCTCGCCTCCGGTGCTGTTCCTCTTGCTCGCTAGACTCCGTGCTCGCAGCGTGTTGCAGCACCCCGCCGCCTGGCTCGCGGCCGCATGCTGACTGCCTGACCTCCCGTCCCCCGTTTCTCATGGACAATCCGCCTTCTCACTACCCGCACTCAATGTCGTCCAGCGAGGGCCACTATTCCCAACAGCAGGGCCAGCAGTGGACTCACCAGTCTCCCCATCTGCTCCCGCCGGTCAATACCCAGTCCTCCTTCCCTTCTCCGTCTTCTCCTGCTTCCTCGCTTAGCGAACAGCACTACCCGCCCTTTTACCACTCCTCCCAACAGCCCTCTGCCCAGTCCGCCATGAACGACTCCATCGTCGACCGCGGTGTCGACCGCTCCTCCACCTCCCTCTCCCTCAACCTGTCCTCTCTCACCGTCGCCTCTCCCGCAAACCTCTCCCCGATCAACCCGTCCCCGCACCCCTCCACCCACGCGTCCTCCCACGTCTCGCCCATCACCCCCATTAGCCCCGGCGCCGGCGGCCTCCACCACTCGTCCGCGCACCACTACCAGCACACGCCCCACCACCACCACGCGCACCACACCCCCGTGCAGCAGCCGTTCCAGTTCGCCCCGCCCGAGCAGGGCATGCGCTATGACGACGCCCATTACGACTACGGCGCCAGCCGGCGTCTCACCAGCAGTCGTTCATCTTCCTCCTCGGAAAAGTCCGTGCCGCGCAAGAGAAGTTTCACGACCGTGACACCGCTTGCGACCTCGGTGGAGGAGACGTACGATCACGGCCCCAACGCCATGGATACCTCGCCCTACGACGAAGTCGACATGGCCTACGGCGGCCTCGACGCGGAGGGCAGCCCCGTCGACGGGAGCACCAGCGGCGGCGAGCAGGAGGACCAGCTCAAGCCCCTGGGAGAGTCCGTGCCCCCCACGCCCAACGCGTCGCATATGGGCATGCCACCTGTCAACAGCATGAGCAAACCTATGGGCACCAACAACTTTGTCACGAAGCTTTATCAGTATGTTCATTGGGCTGCACTCTCGTGTCCTTGTGTCAATCTGTTCTTGCGACCGACACAGGATGATCAACGATCCCAAATCGGCGCAATTCATCACATGGACAGAGCTAGGTACCAGGTAGCTATTTCTCCTCGTCCTGCCGGAATTCTATCGACCACGCACTCCCAGTTTCGTCGTCCAAAATGTGGGCGAGTTCAGCCGCACTATCCTCGGTTCGCATTTCAAGCACAACAACGTGAGAATGACCTGCCGTTATCCGCCTGCTTGTTGACCCTAGTCTCCCGTCACGTAGTTCTCGAGCTTCGTCCGGCAGCTGAACATGTACGGCTTCCATAAAATCAACCGAGTAAGTGACGGCGGCAATTTGTGCGTCTCGACGGTCAAAGTGGCTAAACTTTTTTGCAGACTCCCCGCGCACAGCGGACGTCGGCCGATGTCCAGACCTGGGAGTTTTCGCATCACAAGTTCCTGCGGGGGCGGCCCGACCTGCTGGAGGAGATTAAGCGGAAGGCCCTAGAGCCCGATCCGTCGCTGAAGCATCGTGTAGAACTTCCTGGCGAAGTCGCTGCACAACTTTCGCAGATGAGAGACGACAACCGCCGACTGGTGAACGCCCTGCACTCCGAGAAGCAAAAAGTGGACAGGCTGGCCGCCGTCACGAAGGCCATGTACGACATCCTCTCAAAGTCCTTGCCCGGAGGCGGTGAGTCGCTCCTCACACTGCGCTGGCCCTGAGTGACACGCTCTCCCGCCCAAAGTGCCGCTGCCGTTCCCGAGCGACATCCTCGACGCGGGCGACAGCCCGAACATCTTCGTCACCTCGCCCAACTCGCAGTTCCCGCCCTCGCTCTCGTCGCTCAGCAACCCGTCCCTGCACTCGCTGCACTCGCTCAGCCCGAGCTCGAGCCCGACCGCCGCCGAGTTCCCCTCGCACACGCACACGCCGCACACGCTCTCGCGCCAGCACTCCTTCCAGCACATGCCGTACGACCCCGCGCCGCCGTACGCGCACGCGCACGCGCACGGCCTCGTCTCCACCGCGCGCTACGAGACCGCGCTCGCGACGCCCCTCCCGCCCTCGCCCGGCCCGCTCGACTTTGACGACGCCCCCGCGCGCGTCAGCGCGAAGCGCCAGCGCACCGCGCAGCCCGAGCAGAACGGCGCGAAGCGCGCAAGCCGCGCGCGCAGCGACTCCGCCCCGATGGGCTACGGCCTCTCCCCCGGCTGGCCCGCCACGCGCCCCCGCAGCGGCAGCGGCCTCGCGCCGCGCGCCGCGCGCCGCGACGAGCTCGTGCCGAACATCGGCGCGCTGTCGCGCGGGCAGCTCCCGATGCTCTCGATACCCTCCATGAAGCAGTCCTCGGGCTGAGCGCCGCGCCGCGCGCGCGCGCCACGGACCCGTGCTTTGTTTGCAGTGCCGCTTTTCTTGGACCGCCCTTTGTATTATCACCTGTCGCCGTGCCCCTCGAGAAAACTCCGTACCGGCGCACGCTCCGTGCATATCCGCCGTGCTGTCCGCTGCTGATGCATATAGTCCCGTCTTCACTTTCGCTCCTGCTGTTCACTGCTCGTTGCATACCTCTTCACGTTCGCCCTGTGTTTTCATACCGCTTCTTTCAGGCTGCATATTCCTGCTCGCCGCGCGCCGCGCGCGCGCGGCCGGCCTTGGGCTTTGGCGTCGTCGCGCAGACTTTCCTGCACTTACTTGCCTTTGCGTTCATCACCCTAGACGTGTATCATCAGTGCCTGTGCTGTTCATCATGTTCGGAAGAAGTCGATATCCAATATCTATCCACCCATCTTGTGGTCCTGAGAGTGTGCGCAGTGCCGTGGGTTCCCATGGGGTGGACGGGGAGGCGGTCTGCCTGTGCCATGCCGCGGGCGCCGCCTCGCGCCCGGTGCGCGAGCGTGGCACGCTGTATGCACGTTGTGCGCAGCTCGCATGCAGCGTGGGCGCATGCGTGCTTGTGTGCCTCTGTGTGCCGCGTGGTCGGGCAGGCAGGCAGGAAGCACTGATGTGTGATTTGGGCCGCTTCGGGTGATCAGTCTGACAAACCGGATTGGGAAGGGCCGGGGCCGCCACCGCGCCACAGCGCATCTCGACGTCCGCGCGTGAGCGCCCCCGTCTCGACTCTCAGGCCGGCTCGAGGAGCTGGCAGATTGGAGCTGGCCCGGGGATTGGCCGAGGCTTGCGCTTATCAGCAACGTTGTTTGGCGGCGCTGCAGGCTCTCAGGACGGGTGCGATGTCGACGGTCGCGCAGGTTCTTCCATGATGTTCGGGCGCTCGGCGTATCAACTGTCAAGGCACGGGATGCTCTGGGGAACTCGTCGACAGTTGCGCGGAGCGTGTAGGCAACTGCGCGTTCTTGTGCCGTGCTAGGCCGAGACTCGTTCGCGGGTGAGCTTCTGAAGGTGATTGTCGTCACGAAAATTTGTGCTTGATTTTATCTTATGTCTTCCCAGCAACTGCCAACGATGTCCGGCTCCCGGAGTGTTGTGAGGAGCTGTTCCGTTCTCGGAGATCAACTTATTTCTGCGATCCGACCCGTCCGCGTCGGTCGTATCAGCTCTGCACCTCAGATCGCATGAGTGTTGCATACGACAGACCCACGGTAGACCCGATGGCAACCATTTTTCGGCTAAGATTCTCTGATAATAATGAATGTCGCAGCAAATTCGCATAGGAACAGGTCGTCCAATACAGTGCGCGGGGACGATCTAGAAACGTGAATTACCGCAGGATCCCACTCTCCCTGGCGCACGTTGGATTTCGCAGGCTACAGGGCTTCGGACGGAATCGCGATACCAATGTTCGAAAGTCGTATCACATGTACCATGCGTAGGTGTCCACAACACATCCAGCAGTTTCGAAGTACTGTTGATATCGACCAACGTCCATAATAATCACAGTGGTGGGATGCATCTGCATATAACTATTCCAGGCGCGTTGACTCGTGCATATTTCTTGATCTGTGGGGCCGTACTGCAAAGGGTCGCTCCATTGACATTGTCTATCAGCCATAACAACCGGTATGTCAGCCTGACGACTTCAGCATAGACGTATTGAGAGAGGTTACTCGGTAGACCGCGGAGACGCAGTCGCTTCATGCCACTCCCCTGCATTATCTTGCCAGAGCCTGCGTCCATCGCCGTTCCTCCCGTACATCCGCCGTGAAGCCGCGTAGATAGACGTCCCCATTTTCTGTACGTGAGATCATCCAGGTGGATGCGTACCGTCTGACGATGATGAAATAGACATAGCACAAGGAGGATATGTGTTTTGCAACCAAGCGAACGAAAGGCTCCATCTCCAACCGCGGGATCTGGTCAAACCAACGTTGAGACCGCTCAACATCCAACTCCAGAAGCAATAATGGTTAAGCCTTTCAGAATACGCAGTAATCGGTACTGCACACAATAATCGTTGAATCAAGACGTGCTCCGGATAGTAATTGTGGGAAATTGGTACCTACAACAATGTCTCGTATAGTTATTCGTGCGCGAAAGGTTATCGCTAGAGCTAGGACCTTGACGTAGGGTGCATGCTCTAGCAGAGCACATGTAAATTCAGTTTTGCTGAAGACCACATAAATTTTTAAGCGGTGCAGATACATGTCGGACAGAATGGCTAGAAGCTTGACTGCATCTCCAAAGCTGGAGATGTCCGTGTCCAGCTCCCGGACACTGCACGTTGAAACACGAATAAATGTCTCATAGGTCTGTGCCTTTGACTAACACCAGCTTGGGCCAGCGCATGGTAGCTTGTACTTGTCGATTCCGCTGCTATATCTCTTCTATCTACGAACCTATAACATCTTCACACGATGTGTGATTCCCGAGATTTAGCGTAGCGAGATTAGGGAACATGCTGAAACGCATCGTGCAACACCAGATTTCGAATGCAAGGCTCAAATTCCATGTAGAATAGCTCCGGGGTTTCCAATGTGGATGCAACGCCGGTCAACATCGGGGCAGGATTGAACTTATCTTGATGCGACCAAAAGTCTACATTAAGGTTGATGACTGGCGACTGCATTCGAGAGATGGTAGCAATTCCTAGCTCGTCACGATCCCTCCAGCAAAGGCTCCTCACTCCCTTCATAGTAGCGAGAGTGTTCGCAATCTGTCGAGCTTCGATCTCGTCGTCCTTGAAATCAACAGCGATGCTTGCTGGAGCATGTGCGTGCGTTAACACTTTGACCAGTATATCCAGTGTCAAATGTACTACGTCGCCAATATATGGGAAATCTACGAGGGCGAAACAATAGAACGAGCGCAAGGCGCGAGCAGAAGTCGGTCGCACTGTAAATTTTAGCATATGCTTCAAGGACACCCGCAACATACAGGGTGCTGCAAGTGTACATTGTTCTGTTGACGTCTCCCGGGTTTCCAAAAATGATTGGATCGCCATCAAGATGGCGAGATTGATCAAGGGCTCATATACCTGCCCAGACCAGAAACTAGCAGTTATGTGGATCGGTCAATCGATGTGGGGATGCGGAAATGTAACATACTGGACCCTCTCAGACAAATATGGATCCATGAGTCCAATGTCCCCTGCTTTGGAAAGGCCAGTGCGCAATCGTTAGACGATGGTTCTCCTTCAGGGTGAGCGTTGGCACAATTTCGTTCGTGCGTATTAGATGCATGGCCCGCCATGCCGGCGCCTTAGAACTCTCTTCAGTAACCGCGTAGCGCCGCGCAAGCGTGGCAATGCCCAATATGACTTTATTCAAAGTAAGTAAGGTACCTAACTATCAGTGGAAATTGAACGTGGAGATCGATGATTTAAAAAAGCGGTAAACGTATGGTGGAGTAGTACACGACGATAAGAAGAAACAAAATCGGGGGAAGGAGAAGAGGCGAAGTTCAAGAGATGCTTAACTCAGAGATCTTACTGATAGAACAAAATAGAAGACAGTTTGATGTACAGTATGCTATCATTGATACGGTACCTTACTGTGTTCAGTACACAACCCAAAGCCCAGAGACCTAGCGGGAGCGGGCGATCGTGAAGTTGATGACGACTAGCAACCGGTCGACGGGAGACGGCATCGACAGACTGCGGCGGAGGATCGAGTAGCCTTCATATTTTCCAGGAACGGGCGCATTACCAAGAATTAAACCGACGTAGGGATGCAGAGGAGGCAAAAAGTAGGTAGGCAGCGCAGTCGACGCTGTCCTGGAACAGCCATGTCTTGCGGTAGATCGGAACGCCCTATACGTAAATTTTTGTTTGGCTCGGCCAAATATTGCCTTCGATAACAATAATTCCGCCGTCCAGAACACGCCGCCCTCTTGGTCGCTGATCCACCTATGTACTTTCGACTGGTACCTATACACGGCTAATACCCTGCCTTGTTGAGGCTTTGTTCAGGTTTTGGAGGTTCACGACTACGGAAAACAATCCTTACTATTGACAGGTGCTCTCATCATCGTCCGGCCCGCTCGCTACCTGCAAGCACATCAGTTCGCCTACCATTACGCACCTCCTTCACGATCTATCCGAGAGTAGGTCACATTGTGGAGGACCCAGAATGGAGTTTGCTACCGCGTGTGAGGATTCGCTCCACGGCAGCTCGGTTAGTTCCAGCGAATTTCTGTTAGATATGTCGTCTCATTCGCCGCAATCCATACATCCTCCGCCATCGACTGTCCCGGGATTATTATTGGCCCTGTAAACTATCATATCCTGGTTTCCGGCGTGCGCTGTCAGCTGCATACTGCGTATTCGTGTGCCACGACTTTGACGTCAAGACTGCTAGGCCAATCCGGGCGGCTCGACAAGGATGCCCGAATCCAAGGGTGTGAAGACGGATCTTGACTCGCTCGACGTGGAGAATGGACGCGAAGCACTGCTGACGTGCCGCATGACCGCAGCTAGCTGTGTCTCGCAGTGCACCGTGTCTCAGGCTTGATCATCACTGTCCATCCAACGGCGGTGTAACTGGCCGTAAGCATGACATCCTCTGCGGTTTTTGTAGCGCATTTTGACACTATGCTTGTCCGCACAATGCAGATTCTCGCGGAGCCTACTTTTTTTGTGCTCGTATAGACACGAAATGTCGCCATCCATCATATCATTTTGATTCATGAGGTTCGTTGATACACCACATGACATATATCTGGATGACGCGGGAAATTTGTTGGTTTTGATAAGCACTCTCTTTGAGTTATCGTCTGTTACGACTTGCTCGCTCAGATTACATTGGTTGTGCAAAGTGATTTTGGCTGGCGGATCGAGATGAATTGAGATAATCACAAAAGGATCAAGGTCTTCGCTGCCACATCGTGATATGGTAGGATGTGAATGTTGCTCGAGAATCGGCGTTATACTCTATATTTGGGCGCGGAAGATTCTAGCCTGTGCCGGCAACTTATCACTTCTGAGGGATGCACTACGAAGACATCTATGTGAAACCCGATATCGGAGACCGATGCGGATGCGTGGGGTTATGCTCATATCATGTCCTTGTGGTCGTGGTTCCTTCCGCAGTTTCTCAATTCATTTGTCGATCCTGTCATGAAACCATAGAGAGTAACGCGTGCCTTATCGAAGCCTTCATCTCCGGTTTGTATTTTTCAGCCACGCCCAGATCAGATGGCTACAGGTATTTCTATAGAGCTATCACAGACCAGCCAGTGCAGAGCATTCAACTTGACTTGTGGGGCATCTCAGCATGTCGAGCACTCAGCAAACCATAACTCCTGCAGAAGGCGGGGCTAGTATTAGGTGAGCTGCCGTAGGCTCGATGTCTATCGACTGCGTCATCCATCGTGGATGGTATAATGCTTACGAGTCAATGCCAACTTTTGCAACAGCCATGATGAGAGGTGTAGCGGAATAGCAGGAGGAGGCGGTGGCGGGCCACCAGCAAACGGCGGGCCAGTGCCTGACTGCGGCTGCAGTAGCTTGTGTACTTGTGCCTCGAGATGTGCTGCGAGTTGCTTATGCAGGTCTGCAACCTCGTCGAAGAAGCGCACAACGTGATCGTAGGGTTAACGGTTTGGGGCCACACAGTGAGAACAGATGGTTATATTGCTCTGTTGTCTCTGAATTCTAACCGTATTCTGTCATCACAGCATACCATTGGTGGCTCTGTCGTTTCACCTGTTGAAAAGGAGACACGGGCACGCTGAAGAGTTGTGTGACAACGGAATGTGACTGTAGGTCGCGCTACCGGATGTGATGTGTAGCTACCGCATATACTGTAACGTTGTAAAAATTGCGCAGAATCACTGATATCGAGGGGTATCATGTGGGTAGCGATTTGGAATGGGTTCATAAACCCTTGAGTACAGAACCAAAGCATGACACCAATTCCGCCTGTAGAGCGTTCAGACGAGCGCATTTGGTCCTCGTTCTAGACCAACGACCTCCGGCCTCAGTGCCATCACTTCAACCGATATGTAATGAACATTACCTGCAAAATAATCTAATTCCTGGAAGCGAAATATCCGATTGCGGCTCCGAAGTTGCCTGCGGAGAACGAGACCAGTGGCCAACAGGTGACGGGATTATTTCCTTTACCGAAAGCGGATATTGGTGGAAGTAAAACTCTTCTGGGTACACAGTGTCCCCGCAGAGAGATGAAATCAGCAAAAGAAGACTGAGAATGACATGCTGTCACGTACCGCCAGTGGAAGACGCTTGCAAAGTGGAGTGGTCGATAGATTGAATCCCCCATGCACACGCGATGGTATCAACTTCAAAATTAATCGGGGTCATCAGTACGGCTAGCATTCTGACGCCTCGAGAAATATTGACGAAAAACCCACCCAAAAGCAGATCCCTAATTGCGATGTGATGTTGTTCTGCAATTTCATATGCAAAATACCAAAAGAATATCGCATTGATCTTTCTAGCGATCTGATGTCCGACACTCATTTAACTCTCTCCGCTAGCTTCAGGGCTGAATCTGCCAACACTCAAGGATTGCAGCGGAGTATATCGGACTGCACATATCAACATACCTCCACACACGTGCAGTCCAGACATAGTTGAGGATAAGCGCTTCAGTTACGAACTCGCCTGTGGGAGATATTCTGTAGTGTCCAAAGTGCCAGGAAGACGAGCAATTTTTCTGAAGAAGGTCGAAGACGTTTCCTAGACGAACGAATTGCTGGGTCCGGTTATCTGCGTATCCGTAATCTCCTATCTGGACATGCGAGAATGTCCGATACCAAGAGAGTGTCCACACCTCAGCTAAGCCGGTATCCCGACCTGCGTCATAGAGTCCGTCAATATCACGCGCTACCATGGCGCGATCCACATTGGGCTGAAGAGTAGAAAGAAGAGCGCGTGGGTTCTGGGCAATTGTATGGAGTGGCGATCGGTCTGTCTGCTCGATATCGGATCAGAGTTCATCCCGGCGAGAAATGAAACGTCGCAAACCTCGAACACTCGGTCGCCCTGGAAGATTGGAACTCGGCTGGTAAGCGGAGACGAATACTCCAAGCAATCATAGACGCACATCTCTGAACAAATCACGGAAAGTTTGCGCTAAGCAGTCCAAATTTCTGCTGACCAGATCCTCCGCTGAGAGCAGAAGAGTGCCGTCCTCCTTTATAGCCAACGAAGGCAAGCAATGATCATGTGTATGCGCCTTGAAGGATTAATCATGTTGGGTTTCCTCTTTGCGGCAGATTGACTCATATTGAACGTACCTCCCCCGTCCGCGCGAGCGGAAAGTTCAATGACTGTAAGTACCTGAACGTCTCCTGAGAAATATAAGTAAGAAGTTTTCGCTATACCAATGGTAAGAGACGGTACTAACTTCATAGTCGACATACTATTCAAAGTTTCAGCCACCGGACGAAAATAACTGAATGTTTATGTCCACGTACCATTTGCAGATACCACCTTAATTTCTTCAAAGACACTACCACACTCGCATAGTGACAAACTGACACCGGACCTGCCGCGGTAGCATCGAGTTTATGATTGTCAGAAACCGGAAAAGACACGAAAGAGTACTGTTACCTCTTTCAAGGACATAGAATCTACTCGAGACGGAAGGGTGGGACTTTCCGACAATCTGCGCGATGTATGGATAATGACTGTATGACCGTCAGCCCTTGGACTCGTTTGAAAGTGTAGATGAAGGCAACTGGCCATATAGGAAGTGATGTGACGAGTGAGCGTAAAGTATGCTATATCCATTTAAATTTTCATATTATTACAAGAGACAAGACGTACACGTACCTCCGTTGAATTATCCCCGCGCAGGATACGTATGCTGACCGCCCTCCCCTCCCATTCGCCACTCCATTCATCCCCAGAGACGCCGTACCGAGAGTGCCACTCGCCGCAGTTTCGCTGCAGCTTGATATCACAGAACCGGAGAAGTCGTATCTAGAGACAGCTTAGTGTGAAATATGAGCCGCCAATAGAGTTGTGTACCTGCTGGTCGTCATATTGTGTACTTAGAGCCATCTTCGATCGGAGCGCTACCAAGCAGTCGATCTGTCAAGACACATATAACTGTTTAGACCTCCACCAATTGAGTGGAGACGCACAGTGAATAAACGCGAAACATCATCTAGTCTTTCCAGGTGCTCCTCGAGTCTTCGGGCCATAGAGCCGCGATGCAAAAATCGAAAAAGTATAGTCCTCTTTGCCAACGCCTCTAAGTCTTCTTGTATTCCCATGAGAGTTCTGCAGCAGAGTATTGAGAAATATGCTCAAGCTGTTCTGCGAAATACTTACGACTGCAGAGCCGCCAGGCTGGTCGCCATATTCTCATCATCCAACGCATTGCGACTACTCGCCACCGACCGTTCTACTTGCATCATCAAGTTGGAAACCC
Source organism: Obba rivulosa (assembly GCA_001687445.1). NCBI lineage: Eukaryota > Fungi > Basidiomycota > Agaricomycetes > Polyporales > Gelatoporiaceae > Obba > Obba rivulosa. Next base: position 13,276 of record KV722523.1, read on the forward strand.
GTTTTGCAAGTCGAATGGATCGATCTCTGTCCCCACGTACCCTCTACAGTAGCAAGAAGCGTTCCTAAATCTCAGTTTAGCTGCTTCGGCTGACTGGGTGGAAGACTCACATCAATGGTGGAGACCAGGCTAAGGGCAGCACCAAGCACGGCACCGAGAAGCGGAACCATACTAATGGCATCGGAGGTGCTCTTGAGGATCTCGAGGGCAGTGATTGTATTGGCAAGAACATCGTCGGAATTAAGTTTGTGCGAAACCGTCCCCATACGAAGTCAGGACGTTGCGTAGACGTGGAGGAGAAACAAAGCGAATATTTGGATGATCCAAAATGTCTGCAGTCTACAGCTTATAGGGCCTCCATCAATGCACTTCAGACATTATATCCCAAACGCCATCGGTCGAATAGCCTCATCACGATTGGTCAACAACGGCGTGGAGCAGGCATACCGGATACGGTGACGTAAGATGCAGCGAATTGTGCATAGGCGGTGGACATGAGAGACATGGGCTTAAGAATCGGTTGCGGGAGTTCAGTGAGTATTGCACAGAGCACAGCGCGGAGATGATGCATAACAGATACCCCGATGTGTTGCGCAGACACGGAAGACAAACCTGAGGATGTCCTCGGACCACAGCTTGACGAAGTCTGTGCGGGTGTAGAGGTCATGTCCACCTGGACGGGCATGAGAATATTCCTACTTAGGCCTAATGTATGGCATCGCCATCACTTGGGATCTGCCGAATTTTCCTGAATTAGTTCGTATCTCGGGAACGAGCGGGGACATTCACGATGGAGCAGGTGATTCGTTGCTTCCCATTGATACGCTCTACCGTTGGCATCCGACGGTCATCCGCAGCTCCGCAATAGCGTCCGTTATATTCCAACGAGGCAACATTCCCTGCCAGCGTCAAGGGCGTTTCCCGGCTCTTGATCAGGCAAAATGCCTAAGGCTCTAGGAATCTTCACTAAAATTGTAATCAAACGACTGGATACGGTTCTTAAAGAGCGATGATGAATGTTTACCTAGACATTTTGTAACACAGAATTATATCCAGCGCTCACTAACTCGTCTATTTGATCGAGAATGCACTGCAAAATGGAAGTCAGATCTACGGCGATATTCGTCGAATTCAGCTACAATGCTAATCTTGTTCGCGTGACCCACGTCGCTGGACCTGCTATAGTTAGGCGATGTATGGTGAGAAGTCGAGGCATTGCTGTGTTGCCGCAGGCCTGGATACTTCTCGACCCGGAATTTGCCTTATTGCGCAGCAGTGGCGCACACACACATGAGTCACCCAAACGTCCTGCGGCATCTGTGCACTGGATGCGAGGGGCATTCACCGCCATCTACCAACAGAGAGAGCCAAGACGTAGGAATATGATAAGCGTCTTTCATCGGCAGGAATTTTTGAGATAAGAACACTGCAGATAACAGGTAGAGGCTATCTTCCAGGATGATCCCGCCGATCACCATAGCTCTGGCATAAGAATTCGGCAGACACAAGAGCTCATGAATTCAGTGTGCTATGTATTGGCTAGGAAAAGGAAGTACTCGAGATCATTCGCTGGCCGCGGGGCCGATCCAGCAGACGAGACTTGAGTGCCACGTCTGTCACGGGCTATAATGGGAAACGATTACGCAAAGCATCGTCACGTGCTCCCGGAGACTTTTCTGGACCCCCGTCCAGCCATTATTGCCACGTTTGCGGCGTAAAACGCCTCATGCCGAATTCCCGTAAGTATTGAGTTGAACAATATGTAGAAAATGATCCTGCTCAAATCATAGTTGCTGAGGCAACGCTGTGACTGCTTCCGCCATTCTCCCCTTCATATGTCTCGCCGTTCCCGCCCCAGTATGTCTCGCCATTCTCGCAGATTCGCAATTGTGACTGCTGTCTCGGTGGGTTTAAGACCGGTATCGCTGATATGCTACGCTACGCTGTGGTTGTTGGAGAGCTTCGGAAGCACTCTTTACCCGAAGCCGCTGCATCAGAACATGTGTCCTTCAAATTCTGGCCAAAGCATGTCACTAGCTCGGCCTGAAAGTTGTTAAGGCGAGTGTAAACAACGTCAGTCCTAGATTCTAGTGTCAAGATGAATCCCAACGTGTATGGATGGGTTGTTGGCGTACCAAGAATGCAGTTGTAGGCCTAGTATCAACAGATCAGGCCATGGTCCAGGGATTGGTACAGGGTCGAGCGACCAATAACCGAAGGGTGAGAGAGTTACCCCATCTTCTGTACACGGTAGCTCGTGGAAGTAGATATGTTGTGAGCCTTCCCGTGAATACACCAGTAAAACGATATCAGCGCTAAACGAGGGACCAAGTAGAGCACATACAGTTCTCGGGAGTCGTTCGGATATCAAGAGATTCAGAGGCGTCGACCAATGAGTGTTGGATTGTCGCTCGGACTGACACAGAGGGAGTAATATAGCAATGCTGAGCAAGGTTGCACATTAAGATCCGTGAGATGCAACGCACCGAGTACGAGTTCTTGAAGTGCGACGTCGTGCCGCATAGTGACTTCAAACGCATGAAACCACCAGAATCTCCCGTGGAGTTCATCGGCGACGAGCTTCTGCAATTCTGTATGTACGAATGCGCCCGATTTGAGGGTATATCTGTGGCTATGTTCCGCTTCCGCTTTGAGTAGGGTGAATCTGGTAAAAGGAGGTGCTACAAACCTCAACCTTCGTTCGCTCCATGAACAATAGCCATTGCCAATATCCAAAGGATCACTCGAAATGTGACTTTCTGTCCAAGTGAATATCGCCTGGCGTTGCAAGTAATCAAACATATTTCCCAGACACACAAAATGCTTCGAGTCCGGGTGAACATAGCCGTAGTCTCCGAGTTTGACACGCCTTGGACTCGCTAAATATAGACTACACCATATTTCTGGCAAGGGTCCACTGTCTGAGTCTCGGAGGTGGCAAATGTCGGCATTGAATGTTGCATCGTTGGGCTCATGCGACAAGGCAGAAAGAAGAGTGCGTGCGTGACGACCAATCGGAATGTATTGAGTTTCATGGCTCTGTGAGAGGTGATCAGCCTTCGTACTCATTGACGGGAAGAGTCACGAACCCACATAAGTTGACCACTCTATTTTATTGATTTGGTAAGGCATAACTAGCGACAATATCCGGACACTTACAGGTTCACAAATGTGTCGTAGGCAACAATCCAGACATCGAAGGTTTGCATGAGCGAGATCTTCCGCCGGCAGCACTAATGTTCCGTCTTGTCGAATGGCCAACGACGAGAGGCATTTGGCATCGTGGGTATGCATCTGTGTCAAGCGATAGGTGTCAATGGTTCGCGCTGATAATATACAGTCTTTGCCTTGTGTGTACGTACCTCTCCCGGCGCAGCGATTGGGAATTGCAGCGCCCTCAGGTGTTCAACTAGGTCCTGTGGGGGAACTCCTGTTAGATTGAATATGCCATTTCGTGGCACTGGTGAATTTGACCTCATAGTCAATATACTATGGTTTCGACAATCGTGAGGAAAGAAGCATTTGACCGTCACATATGCACATAGACGGACCATTTGCAGATAGCAGCGAAGGCGACTTGAAGCATCACTGCTCTTGAGAAATTGGAAAGCTGGAATGGAATCTCCAAGAGGCTTATTATGGAATACAGGTAATGTGACACAACTTACCTCTCTCCATCACAAAAAACCTTTGAGTCTCCGATGGATGAGAACGTCCAAGGAGCTGGAGCACGTATGGGTGTCGACTGTGGGACCGGAGTGTCAAGCATAAATCGGCTCAGAACTATGAAACCAACCAAACTGGAGTCCCGTCGAGCATTGACGAGAGATCCTGCAATCATAGCCATGTGAGCCAAGCTGCATGGTGCTTCAGTAACGACGGACCTCTTCAGAATGTTCTGCTCGTACGGCATGAACCGTCACCTGCCTCCCTTGCCACTCGCCTTCCCATTCTTCTCCGGAAACGTTCGAACGCTGCCATTTCCCGCGGACGCGTCGAAGTGCAATGTCACAACCTCGAATGATTCGAAGCTTCAATAATGCTTAGTATATAAGCAAAAAAGGAGCAAGGACCCCTAACCTGATTCTTGTCATACTGCGCTTGTTCGCCAACATCTCGAACCAGTGCCCCCAAACTTCGGGTATGGTCATCCCCCTTCCGAGACAGTGACATTAAAAGAGCCCTCTGTCAAGCGAACAGAATCTCGTTATTGATCAACTCTAGCAGCGGAATCAGTCACCTACTATGAATGAACGTGAAGCTTCATCAACTGTCCCTATGTGCTCATCGAGTTTCGCGGCAAGAGCACCACGATGAACCCATCGAGACAGAGCACTCTTCCCAATCAGTGCTTCGAGGTCAACTTGTATGGACGTCAACGTTCTACATATATTTCTTCAAACGAGGTCTTACGATATGGAATGACGCACTTACGACTGTAATACGGCCAAATTCGCTAACAGATTGCCGTCTGACACATCCGGATTAGCTGCAACGGCTTCCTGGATGTCTTGCAGCAACTTGGAGACGCGTCTTACGAGTCGAACTCGGCGCTCTTTGTCTGTTTTCACTGCCTGTTGCGGTGAATCGTAATCAGATTCATGATGGTTTAAAAGCAAATGGTGTACCCACATCAATTGTTTTGATGAGACTGAGGGCCGAACCAATGACTGCACCGAGAAATGGTACTGATCCAATGGTCCCAGAGATTTCTTTGAAAGTCTCAAGCACGAAGATGGAATGCGCGATAACATCTTCTCTATTCAGAGGGACGCGCAATGACGGAGGCATGATGCCTGTCGTGAGCCCGCGGTAACAGAGCGAGGTAATTCACAACGTGCGGGGAGATTCGTGATGAACGTTGAGGAAAGCTTGGCGTACTCTAGATGTAGCATGCCATCATGAATAAGCACTGAATTTGAAAGCCTGTATCCGTCTCCAATTAAAGGCCTCTAGTGCAGCACGTCAAGACCCGCCATTCAAGAAACGTCGTCCACGTCCAACAGCTTAGCGCTTTCCCTTCAGCATCAGAGCATGCCTCATGTGAACGACATGTGCGCATGCATCCCACGCTGCCGGGATTTATCAGGAGTCATTAAATGCATCAGGGCGATACAGCCCACTGAGCATCGACTAAAAACGAGCAGTACTGTCAAGTGTTGAAGGCGCTCAATCCCCGCTGCTTTAGCAGTGGGTCTCAGAGATGATCGGTGCAATAGATCCACCACCCAAAAACGGCGATCTCTCATTCGCATGATCCCTTTGGTTGTATTTGGCTCCATCTTGTCTCTCCTAATTCGTCTTTCCGGTATTCCGGCTGACCCCTCTGTTCGTTCCCTTCTGCCTTGATGGCAGTGCCATCCACACGTTCAGCTGTATTGTGGGTCTCGTTGTAAACTACATTTTTGGCCATATATTCTGTACCTTACTTGTACTTGAAAAGCCTTGTCACCTTGAGCCTACGTCGTGCGCCACTCGCAGATCTTAGACCAGCGTGAACGAGAAGCAGCGGGCCATGCCGCTTGCACCGCGGGCATCCACCCATATGTCTGCTGGATAAGCGTTAGACTTATCGCGGACAGTGACTGCATAAGACTCGAATAAGTCCTTCGGCTAAATGCTGGACTAATTCGAGACATGCGCAAGTCTAAATATAGTCTAAATAAGTCCAAAAAACCAGGTAATGTTTTACATAAGTCCAAAACTAGTCAGGCGGAACTACTTGGGTATTATGCAATCTTTGACCACGATAAGCCTGATGCTTATCCGGTAGACTTATGGATGGATGCCCGCGGTGTTGCTGGCGCTCAGGATCGTAGGGTCCTTACGTAATTACCGACCTGCAAAGGCACCCGGGGCCATTGAGCCTCGTGTGTTCGTCCTCGCCACTTCCCTGGCGGCTGATTTATGGTTGCGAACGCGAAAGAATCTTAGTCGCATGATGGATCCAACTATATCTCGCACTAGTAGCTCTCGAACAGAACTCAGGCAAGGCCCATCAACCAGCGCAGCAAGATCGACCGTGGAGAAGCAAGAGGACAAGGGTTACGTGCCGCAGAGGGTATGGGCGGTGTACCGGAACTTTTCATAAGAGGACTAACCGAAGAAGTACGTGGTTGAAGCAGAACGTGTCGGCGAATAGAGGGACGCGGTACAAAGAGAAGTGAGTCTTCAATACTGTGCGTTGCGTCGCAAGTTCCCATGCAAGTTCAGGTTCCAAGCCTTGCGCGAGAAGTATGATCAGACTATCGCAGTATGTTTCTGGAGTCCGTATTATACATGCTTTGGGAACTTTATCTGCCAACATTACAGACGCATGAACAGTACAAGCGCGAGCTAGAGTTGGCGAACGAGAAGATGAAGAGGTTGCAAGAAGAATGCAAGTGCGTCTATCAACATTTCTCCCCTCACGCTTGCGTACCGATTGATATATCCCATTGCACCACCCTACACAGTCTGCTCCTTGACGCAGTAGACATCGCTGTTCCGGCGCAACCGACTCTCCTACACTATCTCTCCCAGGACCCGATCCCTTCTCAATACCACTCATACACGGTACCTTTCGCCCCCGCTCCCGCCACTCCTCAGCCGCCGCCTCCACAACCTGCTCCACTGCAAGCCCCGCCACGCACAAGGACGCGTCGATCGTCGCAGCACGTGAATGGGAATGGGCATGGGAATGGACATGGGAATGGCATACCTCAGAGAGTGAGTGGTCACCCTGCTTATTTTTATCTGTCGAGCGTGACAATCCTGATGTGTTCTCGCAGTGAGAAATAGTGTTACCCGAACTGACTCCGTGGTCGGAGTTGGCGAGGTATGGTACACGGTGTATATCTACTGTATTCTAGAAAAAAGTTTACGAGATTATGAGTTCTAGCAATGTTATAGCAGGGGATTATTGACGACGATACTCTGGAACAAATGAGCTGGAGGAGCTAATGGTACAACCGCTTGCGGATTCCATGCACTGGCCTGTAGACGGACCCCAGTATCGATGGTATGAATAGAAGAACTCGGAAGTAATCGACGACCCTGGTGAACTTCTGTCACGACTCCAATGTATTGTCGAAACGCTGGTCCTGGACTACGGTCTTTATCTTAAGCCTCTATTGAAGCACGTCACCAGCTCTGCTTGAAACTCGCTGAGATAAGTATGTGATACATCGGTCCTGCGCGTCCCGCCGTGATGAGCTATTGTAACTGTGCGATGGTAAATCAGAATGTGAGCGCATTACCTGGAACTCAGTTGGATCCCTGGAGAAGGTATCTCAGGCCATGGACCCGGTGTTGGATCGGGGTCAAAGGACCAATAGCCAAAAGGAGTGGGGAGCTCACCGTCCTCTGTCGGTGGTAGCCGGTGAAAGTAAATGTCATGCGGGTTGTTTCCTCCCAACGGGCCCCGCATGTCATGACCGACTTGCCCACCACAAGGCTCGAGGACTTGTGCTTCCCATGAATACCTCTTCTTATCCACTAAGGCGGAGTCAATGCATGCGGTTGGATCATATAGAAGAACATACCGAGTATTAGGTCTGACAGTGCAACTCCGTGCGAGTTAGCAAGGTTGTATGCATGGCACCAGAAGAATGATGAGGTATCGACCGACGTGACGTCCACATCAATGAACATTGTCTGCTTTCTGCGGACCGCAGAAGGTCGCAGAACATGCCTATGGTATCCTGTCAGCTTGCTAAATCGTAGATCGTGGTCGTTTACCTCTACTGAAGGGCAGACGATGTGCGATCTAGCGACTGGCTTTTCCAGACGTCGTCGATGTAAGATAATGCGCTCCACTGTGGAGATCTTGTTGGCATCAAGTCGAAGGCGTTACCTAGAGTTATGAAAGATGTTGTTTCAGGATCGATATGACCGTAGTCTCCTATCTTCGCATGGAGACATTGCGAGGACCAGGAATAGCTGGAGACTTGAACACCTCGTGACTTGAAAAGCTCAGAAGTGATGTAGTCCTGACTACCACTTTGCGTTGCGGATAAAAGAGCACGTGGATCAGCACTGCTGGGCGGATACATAGTCTTACGAGGCTGCGGATGCGCATCAATTCGATGACGAATTGGATCCTGAATGGCACAGACCAGTTCATTGCGCGTCTGATGATGTTACGATGCATAAACCAGACGTAGTTGTTCCTGACGAAGTAACTCACATTGAAACCTACTGCGTCCAAAAGGTGATATAACAAGCGATCAGGGCTTGCCTCCACAAGATCTTCCGCAGACAGCAACAGAGTACCGTCTTCTCTCAACGATAACGAAGGCAGGCAACTCGCATGAGAGTGTACCTGGGTAGGGTGGAGATGAACATCCAGCCACAGGCTCGTGACGGAATAATGATGAAACTGTTGACATACCTCCCCTGTCTCTGCCACCGGAAAACATGAAGATTGCAGGTATTTAAATGTTTCCTGTCGGCGCAAAATACTTGGAAACTAAGGATGGACACGTTGGCGACAGACGCTACCTGATAATCAACGTGCTAGCGAGGTATCAACGACTGTATTGGTTGAACTTATTCCAATGTACCGCAAATGCTCACCATCTGTAGATATGTCCTCAGCCTCATTGGTGGATCGCCTGTCTTGAGATACTCTATGGCGTCAACGGGACCTTCGAGAGTTGGGTCATACTATTTCGAACAGACTAGAACTTGACCGACCTCTCTCCAGGATATAGAACTTTGTACGAGTGGACGGATGAGAGTATCCAAGAAACTGAGCGACAGATGGATGAGGGCTGAAAGTAACGAATGCCGATAAGAGCAGCGAGCTAGATGTTCATCACTTATAGGACTAACCGGTGAGGGGTTAGGCTGACGGAAGACTCCATCACATCCTGGTATAATAGCACCTAAGTACCCATTGTAAAACAAGGGGCAGGGACACGGACCTCGATCGAATTTTCTTGACGGAGAATACGGATGGTGACAGCTCTGCCTTCCCACTCTCCAAACATCTCGTCACCTGAGATGCCTGAACGTGCGTGCCAAATGCCATGTCGCCGTTGGAGCTTGAGATCGCACCAGCGCAACAAACGTAGCTTTCATACATCTGAGCACAAACTCTATTCACGTTCGAACCAGTACGATCTACTCACCTGATACTTGCCGTATACATCCTGTTCTGAGATCTTTTGCCTGAGTGCTATCAAACAGGCTATCTAAGGAGGCGATGAGATGTCATTCACGCGGACATTGATTAACTCTCGATATTCACGTTAAACGAACGTAGTGCGTTTTCCAAGATGTTCGCGTGCTGGTCTAAGCTGGCAGCGATCGAGGCTTGACGCAAGAATCGAACACCCGCATTCTTGCTGGTCACGCGGTTCAAATCTCCTTGGATGTCCACCAGAGTCCTATCAGTTACATCATGGAAAGTGAGTGGCATTGGGGATGAGGCACTGACACTCACGACTGTATAGAGACCAAATCCCCCCTTAGGTCATCATCGATGATGTCTGTACTGGTAGCTAGAGATCGCTCCATCTGGCGAAGCAGTTCCAGAGTCCGTGTTGCCAATCTCCCGCAACGTTCTTTATCCCCTTTCACCTTCTGATAAACATGATTGGATGCGAATCAGTAAACAAATATGCTGTTACAGTGAATCAGTCGCTCACCTGTATCGTCCCTAACAGGCTCAAGGCAGCACCGATAACTACCCCGAAAAGAGGAACGCTCCCAACAACATTAGAGACGTCTCTCAGGGTCTCCAATGCGGATATCGCATGCGCCAAGACGTCGCCGCCGTTGACTCTGTCTCTCCTCAATGCAGGCTTCATCCGAAGATTCGAAGGATACGAGACAACAGAGGGCCTCAGCAACCACGAGTTTTGTGACGCGCCAGAGTCTTGCAGCATGAATATATAGGTCACTGACAGAACAGCATCCGTCCCGGTTTGCATGGAAGATGTCACCAAGCTCCGCATATTGAAGGATTTCGTAGTCTACACAGCAGACCGACGTGAAATTTGCGACCGCAGTGCTGTGAATTCCGAATTGCTCCATTCTCATAGAGCGCGCTTCGTAAGTCCTGGGTTGATGATCAAATTCACCGAGACAGTAGTCTAGGATCTGAGCGTCTGGAAGAAGACTAGATCGGAAACGGGCGCATAGCATCGACGGATCGTTGCAGAGATAAGGCGAGGAGGCACATCTGAGAACTGAGAAATACGTTGAGATACAGCACCGTCATCGCAAGACATAAGACATAGGGTGCAATGGTATGCATTGACGATCGGTAGCGCGACTTAGGAATGTCTTGTGCTCGTTTTTTGTCGATGAAACGCCGTGCAGAGCGGATCACTGATGCAAATACCTTCCGCTCAGTCTCGGTATCGCTGACATCAATACTTAGCTTTCATGGTGCATCATTCTTGGAGAATTCCGGCAGCTCAAAGTACCCTGGCGGTGTGGCTGTGAAACAAGGAATGCCAAGCCGAGGTTCAACGTTCATGTTACCAGCGTGCGCTGTTCACATGCAGGACAAGATAGAAAACAGTTGCTGTGCATCTTCCGACGTTTACACAGTCCACGCCCTTGCTCTAGGGCGAGTGAGCGTCCATCATCGCAGCGAGTAAGGAATCCCCAGAGTGACAACTTCATGAACGACCGCAAAAGCCGTGCAGCCACACCCGACGCGGTGGACCTCTATAGCCCCTGTTATTGAGAATTGTGAAAGACCGAGCAGCGAATAAATCCACGCCGAGGAAGAAGACTCCAGTCATACATGAATACAAGTGGCAATTTTTGGATTTCATGAATTCCAGAGTACAGAGCCTGTTAGGAGCGCATATAATGTTTGCGGTACCGTACACATTCCAGGCCGCCGGCTACTGGGCGGGAAGCAAGTGGATTGGCCTGAAAGGGAGCACAAAGGTGTTGCACGTCGAGCAGAGGCTGCACGCTGGACGGTGACGGGGGTTGCTAAGCGCCGATTTCGGGCGTCGGCTCCTCCTCTCCAGCCTGCCTCCTCTCAAGATAAGACGGCGACGAACTTGTCAATAGAGTTTGTCTTGAATCCGTGTGCTGGACTGCTTTGACTCAAATTGACTCTTGTTTATGGTCTTTCACCGATTCAATCTTGTGGTTCTCCTATTTGAAGTACTCGTCATGTCTGTCCTCCCAGTGCCCCTTGGTGTTGCCGCCGACGAGCAAGCTGCTTTCTCTGTCCTACCTAATGGCGGTCGTGCGTCCTTGCCTGTACTTGGTCCAACCAAATCGTTCTGGATCAACTCTCCTGGAGCAAACCCACTTGCCAGCGAAGGCAGCGGAGGGCCTCTCACTTCCGACGCGGACGTCTGCATCGTTGGTTCTGGGATCACTGGCGTTTCGGCCGCATATCACTTCTCTCAATTAGTGGGGGAGGGGACGGGTGCACAAAAGCCGCTGAAGGTGGTTATACTGGAAGCACGGGACTTCTGTTAGCCTTATTTTTCAGTTGCGTTGTATGGGTTAACTAGATAAAGGACCAGGTTCTGGGGCTACAGGTACGTTTTGCAGCTTCCTCTAACTCTGGACAACGTATTCTGACATAGTATTAGGGCGCAATGGTGGTCACTTGACTCCTCATTCCTGTTTTGACTTTGTCAAGCTTGAAGCGACCTTTGGTCGAGATGAGGCTCTGCGTGGTATGGCAATCGAGGAGCACACTGCGCGCTCGATAATCGATATCCTTCAACGAGACGGCGCGGAGAAGGCTGTCGACTTCGTTCCTGGAGGTCGCACCATCCTTTTGTTCACCGAGGACGAAGTGCACGCCGCCAAGGCCGATTATGATGCTGCCCTGGCTGCTGGTGCAGATTTGAGCAACGTGACATTCCTCACAGCAGAAGAGACAAAAGCCGTATGTCACGGAGCTCTGTATCCTTTCCCCGTCTAGCAGTCTAACATCTCTGCTCTAGCGATATGGCACATCGTACCCAGCCGTACACACTCCAGGTAATAATCTCTGGCCACTCAAACTCGTCACGCACCTCTTCCAGCATGCCCAATCCTCTCCAAACCTCAATCTCACCCTCCACACTCGCACGCCCGCCACGAGCATCCAGCCCATCTCCGACAGCGCTCGCCGCTGGCAAGTCGAGACACCCCGCGGCTCTGTGTCCTGCACGTACGTTCTCCACGCCTCCAATGGCTACTCCTCTGCGCTCCTCCCGCACCTTCGCGGGCCCAATGGCATTGTACCCACCCGCGGCCAGATCATCGCGCTCAAGGCGGATGCGACGGCTGCGCGCCTCACTACTAGCGGCTACATCGCCAACGAGGGTTTTGAATACTGGTTTCCGAGGCCGGTCGAGGACCCGGAGAAGGATGCGCCGCTGGTTATTCTGGGAGGGGGGAGAGAACTGGTGAGGCCCCACTTTGAGTTTGGAGAGGTGGACGATTCGAAGATCGACCCGAAGGTGGGAGAGGTGCTGAGGAAGTTCTTGCCGAGTGTGTTTCCAGAGATGTATGAGGAGGGCAGAGAGCCAGAGATGGAATGGGTGAGCCTCCAATTTGAGCCTAGAAGCCGAAGGATGCTCACGAATTTCTTGGCATAGACCGGCATTATGGGCTTCACCAAGTCTGGAGACCCCTTCGTAGGTGGCACGCTGGAGTATTGTGGGCGATTGATTGATGAAGTGTATTACCTCATAGGTTGGCCCTGTCATTGACTCCTCGGACCCGGAGTCGGCTCGTGCACACAAGGGCCAGTACATCTCAGCCGGCTATAGTGGGCACGGTATGCCTAGGGCTTTTGCATGGTGAGCCTTATCATTGTCTATCAATGAGTCGATCACTTACCCTTGCTTCCAGCGCGGAGGCTGTTGCCCAGATGATCCTGAGTGATATGGAAGGGAAGGAGTGGACACCACCAGAGTGGCTACCGCGTCATTACCTAACGCAACGGTAGAATAAGAACTTTGAAGAACGTAGCTCAACATCCGTACTTGCGATGGTTAGATTAGGAGGTGCTAATGGTACTATCAATTTTGCTTGGTCTCACTGTTGTAATGCCTCGCGCGATTGTGTCAACGCTGACATCCGAGCTTCTCGAGTTCTCTTTGTCTCCTGAGCCACGCATAGGCATCGCGAAATTTCCTGCTACGAAATGCTTACTCTCTTGATCTGGATTGCCAATCTGCTGCTTGCAAATGGCATGCCTGTTGCCTGTCCACTGCTCAGGAGCATCGAGCAAATACGCGGCAGACTGGTCAAGGACTGTGTCACGGAGCCAAGACAATGTGCCAGGGAGCAAAGGCGAGTAAAAATTTCAATAGATTTAATCGTCACATCGAGTTCTTGAACAAACTGGCCAATGTGCGCGAACTGGAGCAAGAGCATGTCGAATCGTTCTAGCTCTTCTGCAGACTGAATCTCAATGTTCCTGAAGTGATGCACTCGAGTAAAGGCGACTTATAAATGGCATGTCAGACTACAGCTCAGGAGAGAGTCATAATCCAGACATCTGAATATTGCATCGAGGATCTCGGGAGGTAGTCTTGCGACGGCGCTGTGGCACGGCATTGTTCGACGTTGGAGAGCGTTCAGTGAGAACACCTGCTGTTTGGCGTGTTAGACGGACGAATGGTATCCACTATAAATGCAAATGTGACATCGAGCAATCGGAAAATGCGACGCCTCGCCCAGAATACCAGAATCAGACTGAGAGTGTGTCAAACCAGTGGATGGCAAGATTTCGAACAAGTCACAAGCGCGCAACGGCAAGCAACACATGGGGTCCACGTGGCCATACAGACCCGTGCCAGCGCATTAGAACTCTGTCACCACTGCGCCTTGCCAGTGTACAAGATTAAGGTGAGCCTCGTATTTCCATAGATATATCCTAACGACGTCATTCCCTGAGTTACGCAAAATAGCGCCAAGCCAGGTCTCAAATGAGACATTGGACTTAAGACGCGAAGCAATCGAGATTAAAGCAAGAATGGCCGATCGCAACGCTGTTCTGCACGCTCACCCCGAACTCATCCATCGCATTCTCAACCTCTTAAGCTATCACCATCCCACACTCAAGTCTCTCAGCCTTACATGTAAAGCATGGCTTTCGTTATCTCGCGTTTATCTGTTCAGGTCAATTTCCCTTCACGCTCGGAATCTGGAGCGCTTCGAATGTCTGCTTAGGGATGCACCTCACCTAGGACGCTGCGTCGAGTATCTCAGTGTTTGGTTGCAGTCTGAAGATGACGCGGTTATTTTTCGCTCAATATACGTGCACCTTGGATACGTCGACACCTTTTGTCTCCATTCACATATCACGGCATTGCTACGGCCAGCACTTTACGTAGGGATTGGCCCTCTACGCACTCTATACCTTTCTGGAGATCTCAAGGAGATCCTGCAGAACTCCACAGCATTGGCCGACACCCTCAAGCTCTTTCCTTTGATCCAGAACATGTCACTACGTGGTTCCGGCATTTATCGTCGACCCTGCGTTGAAGCACTACGCAATGTGCTCTCGCAAGCGCATCTACAGGATCTTTCTATCAGCTGGAACGTCTGCATCTTACTCGCGCCTTGTTTCCTCGCAAGACCACAAGTGGGACTCGAGAAGCTTTCTATCGGGCTCGACGGTATCCCCGACTGGCGAGATGTGGCAAAAGTCCTCAGTGCTTCCCCAAAATCTCTCACCAACCTAGATTTGGACATGACACGCATGAGGGAGCCTGAGATGCCAAGATACATAAGTAGGCCTCTATTTTCCTCAGTCATGTCATTATGCTCAAGCATTGGACAGGTTCTGTTACGAGGGCGATCAAGGCCGCTATTCGATCACTCGTTTCTATCCCATCCTTACCATCGCCTACACGGCCGAGGTATTCGGTGGTGCTTCCCGCAATGGAGATACTCTGTCGATCTTCTCCTTCCCTGACACACCTCCGACTACGGGTGCAACCACGCCACTATAATCTCATCATTGACTTAGTTTCTTGTATCACCTCGTCATGTATCCAGGAGCTGCACTTCATACTCTGGTACAACAGCGACATCCAATCCGTCGCTGTTCTGAAAACCCTTGCACCCCTCATGGATGACCCTGAACGTTTCCCGGCACTTCGGAGGGCGCAGATTCATATTATGGGCAAAGGGAAAACTCTCGATGAGTGGATTCGGCTGGAGAGTATCATGAAAGAGTACTTCAGCACACTGAACGATCGAGGTGTCCTCCATTTAGCCTGTAAGATTTTGTTTATGTTTTATCTCTATGTTTCACGATCCATAATACTGACTGCGGTTGGCAGTTACATATCTCGAAGGAACAGTGAGATGACTCCCTAGCCTCTGGTTGTTGACTGTCAAGTAATTTTCAATATACTCACAACTTTGCCATAAGGGGTCATTCCAGAATTCCCCTGTGTCTATCCACTTCGTCGAGCTTTCCGAATATAGCTCTGATGGCGCATGCCCATGGTATTCTCATATATATAGCTAGCCATGATGGATGTGGCCTGTACAGCGAGAAACATACTGCTGGTGTACTATTTTACTTTCACGATCTGTCATACATGTTGGTGAGATGGGCGGAACATGAAATGCAATAATATCGATACATCGAGGGTTACTAGGATTGTCTGCGTAGTAGAGCGACTGATATTTCGAGTGGCGTTGATCCGCTCACCTGAATGGAAAGTGGCGGTTGGGATTTGTAATGCAGTAGCACAACATGACGGTAGGTATGTTATGCGAGAAGCAAAACACAGTGAATCTATCTCCTTTTTACTATATTGGACAGGATTCAGATGCAGGCCAGGGCGTCCTCTATATCACCAATACGACTCACATTCCCGCGAGAGCAGCAAGGAAAGAGCAAATAGGCAATATGTGTGGCGGTGGAGGGAGCTTCGGTTAAAGTGAGTAATTTAGCTTCACCTGTAAAACGTGTCATCAAAGTAAGTCAAGTTCACTGGCGGTAAGGAAAGGTCACTTCCGATTTACGCTGTGTTGCACAGTGCAAAATACTGACTCTTATTGGTAGTTGCGTACTGGGAGAGAGCAATAAGATAATTGTTTGCTCTTTGAACGTCATGGCCCACATTACAACACATTTCCGGCTTGATTTCAGAGGGTCATTAATCAGCTCTGGGTCGATTTCCGGGATCTATTGGCACCGTCTCTTAGATTCCTTGATTCCAATATCGGATAAGGGCGATAGAAATGTCACATTTTCATAGGCGTTCATAGCTCAAACGAGACGTTTTTGCCCGGCGCGCTTAGTCTAGCGAGGACGGCGTGATATTGGTATATTTCCAGACACGAGATGACAGCCGACGTCAATTATGCTATACTGAGGTAGTGTAGAGGCCCAAGCCCTTGCAAAGAGTCCACCGAGATGATAGATCAAAGGCAGCATCAAGCAGTAAAATTAAGACTCCCATGTTATCATGAAAATGCATGCACAATCGCCTCGAATGTCGCAAAAGTGACCATGTTGACTGGAATAGCCCTGTCGACTCATAGTCAACCAATGCGGAATGTACTATATACCGTAGCTATGGCCCAGTAGCAGGAACATCCAAACGCACCGTATCAACGTCGGCGCAAGACCACGGAAGAAAACCCCGAGACCTTCCGCACGGTAGGAAGCGACAATTGTCGACCACGTAGACCGGTATGGGTGTCCTGGCAGCGCTCCATGTATACTCTGCACCCTCGTCTTGACAACATCGAATGGGAACGTGGCAACCCAGCCAGCCACGCCTGCTATACCGCCAGCGAGAAGCAGGGCCGGCCACGAATGCGATGCACGTTCGGCTTCTACCTCTTCTATAAGAGATGCAGAATCCGGATGCGGCGGGGCTGGAGAGAATAGCCGGAGCGTCCCTTCGTAAGCAAGGAAATAAGCACCGTAGCCTGTGTCGCGCAGCACAGTCGAGGTGATTCCGCGATAAAAACCGCATAAGCCATATGTCTTGAGGATATGCCCTGCAACGTCGCGTGTGCTTGCTAATTGACGCGAGACGACAGAGTTAATAGGACTGCAGGAAGATTGCTGGTGAATCTTGATGAGCTCGATCGGAGTAGTGATGGTGCTATTTGGTCAGTATGGTTAAAAGTAACCGTGGAGAGATCCATGTAAGTGAACATGTCCACCTGATACTAAAGGCCAAACCAGGGTCAGACGTACGAAGCAATGACACCGCTTCCTGCACCGGCCAGGGTAATCTGTGTGAGTGTTGGAATATCGCCTTCTCGGTGAAGTTGAGAGTTCATCAGGTATTTGTACGATGTAAAGATCAGTCCGTTCAATGGCGCGCTAGATAGCTATCGTATTATGTGAGCTGATATCAAAGCAAAGGCGAGCATAACAGAAACAGTACCAGTGGTGCCGCGATGCCCCGATACAGGCCGCGGACGCCTTCTTCCCGCACGATGGTGAATAATGTGTGGAACGTGGAGCGGTACTTTGCGGCAATGTCTGGATTCTGAAGTCGAACCTTCACTTCAGGCATACAAGAGTGTCCCATCAAATGCAGCCATTGATGCAGAATGAGTATGATACTCACCAGTATCGAATGGAAAGCCGACTGCGAGTGCAGCGATGCCTTTCGGGTGTAAGCAACTCACTTGTTGTAGCATGTGTAAAGGATAAATACCGGCGACAGTCCCGGCAAAGAAGTCCAGAGCTGGATCAATTCCGTTCGCAGATGCTGTGGCCAATAGTCATCCCAATGCTCCTGAACGAAATAGTTGACATACTGGCTCTATCGGTATCAGATCCACTTCCGCTCATCACCGCTGTATCTCTAGATCTGGAACAGAATAGCAGTGGTGGCGTTGGCTACCAAACCGTGAGCAATTCTTCCGGGAAATCCGAGTGTCCGCTCACAGGAACACAAGACTGCTAGCTCCGGCCGTTGAGGACTGTTTCACGTCTGCCGGGTTCACGTTGTTGTCTTATGGAGTTTTTGTGTCTAAGGAAACGATGCACGGGAATATGCGAGGTCAACAATAATGGAATGTTGCACGACATGATCGCCTTTCGGATGCGGCTTGCTCATCGTTTGAAGCAGGTGAAGCCATTATAACCGTGGGAACAGACTTCTGTTCCCGAGCTGATACAAGCGTCATCGCCCGCGCAGCTACCGTTGCCAGTCAACATCACATCCCACTACTCACTATTCATATCTTCGCATCAAGCCTGAGAAACTTGCTGGTTTTATAGGAACCTACATACCCCGGTTGCAACGATGTCGTTGCAGGTGAACTTGTCCAGCAAGGAACTCACGCAGGCATACCAGGACGTCCTCAATGCGCGCGGCATCGATTGGGCCATCTTCACATATGATAAGGGCTCGAATGACCTGAAAGTACAGGCGACGGGTGGCGGAGGCCTGGAGGAGCTACAAGAGGAGTTCTCAGATGGACGGTATGTCGGTGACCTGGTGTACTTGCGGATGTTCCTCCTAACGGGGCTGTGCGCAGCATGCAGTACGCGTTTGCTCGAGTCAAGGATCCGAATGTAAGTCGTCCCATCATCTGTACTGTGACGCTGTGGCTAATATATACCGTTATTGTAGAGCGAGCTACCGAAATTCGTGCAGATCAACTGGTGCGGCGACGGTGTGCCCGAGAGCAGGAAGGGCCTCTTCCACACACACTCCAGCGCCGTTTCCCGCTTCCTGCGTGGCACGCACGTCGTTATCAGCGCGCGCAACGAGTCCGACGTTTCCCCCGCCCTGATCATGTCCCGTGTCGTAGCGGCCTCCGGCGTGAACTACACCGCGCAGAAGCAGGCCCCGCGCAAGTCCGAGCCGATCGCGCCCGTCGGCACGAACTACATGCCTGTCGGAAGGGTTGACATTACTGCCCTCCGGCGCGGTACCCCCGCTGCATCGTCCGCTGCACCCACGTTGCCTAGCGCGCCTCGCCCCGTTCCGATGGCGCCTTCACCTGCACCCGGGCTAGGTAAGGTGCCCGTCGTCGGGAAGGCACCCGCGGATGCATGGGCGGAAGAGGGGCCTGCAGGCTCGTTCGAGCCGCCCCGCCCCTCGAGTCGTCCGCCGACGCTGCCGACGACATCGAGGCCAGCCGTATCAGCCTCGACGGGCTCGCGATTCGTGCCACCTGCGCCTGCAGCTGCGGCACCTACTGCACCGCCCAAGCCTGAGGACGATGACAATATCGGGCCCGTGGGCACCGCATACACGCCGATCAAGCTGCAACCTAAGAAGCTCGTGAACCCGTTCGCAGCGATGCAGGCGAAGACGCAAGCCGAGGTCGAGCAGCCGAAGCCCGCTCCGTCTGGTATGCCCATTATCCCCCCCAAACCCTTTCCCCGAGTTGACTACTGACATCCGTGCTTTTCAATTCAGCAGGCGCAGGCAAGAAGCTGACGTGGAGTGAACGCCAAGCATTGGCGAAGAAGCAGGCAGAGGAAGAGGAGACGCGCAGTCGTGCGGCGTCGTTCCAGGCACCCCCACCGGCTCCCCGGGCTGTCCCATCGTTCAAAGCGAATATCCCAGCGCCACCTCCGGCCCCTCCTGCACCTGCTGCGGAGCCCGAGCCGGAATGGGAAGAAGAGGAAGCAGCTGCGCCTGTATGTTCTTGACCGAGGCAGATTTTGCATGATCGCTCATCGTGTATTGCAGCCGCCTCCGCCTCCGGCCCCTCCTATGGCGACGCGACCCACCGTTCCTGCAGTTGCGCCTGAAGCGGAGGCCCCACCGCCTCCGCCTCCGCCTCCGCCTCCGCCGCCTCCTGCTCCGGTTGATGAGCCACTGGCAGAATTTGCTGCTCCTCCTCCACCTGTGCGTGTGGATCTATTACTTTACTACCATCGTCTGACCGATGGGCCGTCGTCTCACAGCCTCCGCCTCCCCCACCGCCGCCTCCTGCCGCTCCTGCTGCATCACACGTCGCTATTGCGCGGGAACCCGAGCCAGAACCTGAGCCAGACCCGGAGGCGGCGCCCGAGCCCGCCCAGTTCTCGCAGGGACAGGGTCTCAGCGCGATCGTCCAGTTCGATTACGAGGTACGCCTCATTCGTTCATTCGTTATCGGTTGTTTAAACCTCATGTATGTCGGTGCAGGCGCAGGAAGATAATGAGATGAACCTTGTGGAGGGCGAGCTTATCGAGCAGATCGAACAGCTGGACGAGGGATGGTGGAGCGGTGTTGGTGATGGCGGGAACAAGAGTGGCCTCTTCCCTGGTCAGTATTCGCTCATTCCTACGGGAGCGTCCAAGTGCTTACTGGAGACTGTACGTAGCGAACTACGTTGAGCTTATCGAGACTCCTGATGAGGTCGTGACGGAAGAGCCGCCTGCTACCCCTCCGCCACCTCCCCCTCCGCCGCCGCCGGTAAGCTCGGTTACAACTACCAGTGAATCCTGGGTAACATCGATTACAGCCGCCTGCTCCCGCCGCTCCTCCTGCGCCTTTCGCACACGAGCCCGAGCCTGAACCCGAACCTGAACCCGAGCCCACTGCCGGCGGCTATACCGCAGTTGCCATTTACGAGTTCGTCCTTTTCATTTTTACTTACGTTTCTCCTTGATTCTGATCCCGGAAATGCAGTTATGACGCGGCTGAGGACAACGAGCTTACATTCCGCGAGGGCGACCAGATTGTCGAGATTGAGGCGGTATCGGATGAATGGTGGCAGGGCAAGGGCAAGGATGGGAAGGTCGGATTATTCCCTGGTATGTATACTTTTTTTTGTCTGGTCATGAGCACCCTGACCTTGTCGTGCAGCGAACTACGTCGAGCTGCAGGAGTGAAGAAAGGCCGATTGGATACAGTTGGAGATGAACGGACAATTTTGATTAGTAAATCTGCTCTCTACGAGTCACCATTCAGGGATATTTCCAATCCAGTGGATTAGTCGTCAGAGATAATCCTATTCACGTTTGACATAACTTCGCGCGTCCGAGAAATTCTATGCTTAGCAATGAACTCATCAACGCCTCCCACTTGCTTGATTAGGAAGGACACTTGTCACATTAGGAAGGCTCCCAAGGATTTCGGCTTCTGCAGTACCATTTCATCGGCCTCAGGTAGTTTTTGGTACACCTACAGCATAGGTAGACTGTGGTACTTCGTTGACACAAAATTACGTATGGTCAAAGGACACGTTCAGTGGGAACGTTGACGACGTCGGATTACCTGCGGAATAGAAAATAAAGACATCCACTTCAGATCGCCTTGCACAAGAAATGCGAACGAGTGACAGCGACGAGAATATTTGAATAATTCAATATACAGTAGACGGTTGAATCACTATAGGAAGCATCCTGCAACTGAAGACAGCAAAAGCGAGAATCCCAACTACTCGGCATTATCCAATGTGCTGGCGTATATTATCAACCGGGAGCAGGGGCAACCACTGAATCACAAGTCATGTCGAGGTCTCCAGAGCTGCTATGTCATCATCCAAAGCAGCGAAAACCACTGGGTGAATGAGTTCGGACGAATTATTGGAACCACCGAAGATTTGCGTCCTGGTCCATGTAACGCGCAAACGACTGAGTAGTTCGAAAATCGGCACTGATAGAGCTTGTTGGATGATGATCAAATCCAGCATCGCGAATGGGCCTTCACCTGTACTCGCCAAGCTGAGTGTTGATAACTCGACCTGGCCGAAAAAGCGGCTATACAGGTCCTTCGCAGCTGCCTGCGTTTCAGTCATATTATGGTCCTGCGTTTCAGCCAGACGCTTGAGGAGCGTACAACATAACATCCAGAGAAACGATTCAATGTCGTGATCAGGTGCCGGGGTGGGTGCCTTCGGGTCGCGTTCAAACCTGGCATTTGTCATATCTGTGAGCAACTCTTGAGCCATAAATTGAAGTGTTTCCTGAAACGATCGATATAGGAACTAGATAATAGTGGACACTAGATCAACTTCCATACCTTCATAGCGGCACCGAGCTCAACTACACCTTGATCGAACCTGGTATGCGTCACTGTCGTAAGCTCTGTCTTGTGGTCGGAAGGACGCATCTCGGGGAAGCTCGTCCATTGTTGAATGGCATCGCCCGGGACGAGATAGTGCGCGAAGCTCTAAGGACATCGCAACTGGATGTCACAGGATCCTCGTGTGATGGTGCTGATATATGGCTCTTCGCCGAGTCAGAGCTCATGGTCCTAGGGGAAGTGTGCTGAGGTGGGATCGCAGGATCCAGGTGGCATGACGGAATCAGTCAAGGCAACAATCAATGGTACCGTATATGTAGTTCAGGCGCTCGCGCGGGAGATTCATCTGGTAAGAGAACAATAAATTTGTTAGAATGACCCGGAAGTCCACTCCACACTTCTCAGGTGTTACGGACGCTGACAACGACCGGTGACCACTCGATGAGGGACCGAACCACGAGGAAGATGACTCGCATCTCACCGATAGAATTACCTGATATCCTCCTGTTGTTAAGTCTTTTGCATTTCAGCAGCAAGTGTTCGTGACCCTGCGGCGCGCTCACAGAGAGGAATATTCGCACCAGCGAACAAATATGGGAGTCAAACCAGAGTTCACGCACCGAGCACTTTACAAGGTACGCTCGGTTTCGGGCGCTGCTGGCCGCAGTCCAGTGGCTGCTCTCGAAGCTGGACGAGGGGCCGATCTCGGGCCGTCTGTGCCGGTCCTCTGCCGCGTGCTTCACCTGCTCACTTGGCCATCCTGCCTCCTCTCATCATGCAGATGTCGCGGCGGATGGTCGCTCACATTCGACATGCCTCGACATCTGCGAACTCCTTCCCGTTTCCGACGCATCCGCACCCGACACCACACCAGATATTCCATCTGTCTCCTTCCGCATCCCAACAGGAGATAAAGGCTAGATGTACGTCCTCCTGTCGCTGGCGCACGGGTATGCTGATAGTCATTAGCTGCCCCATCTGACACTGCTCGTATCGAACCCAAAATGATGTAACCTCGGACGCGTGTTGGGCCCCCGCAGACTATGACCTCGTCCGGTTACACCACCCCGACTCGCCCATGTGTCAGCACATCTCACCGTCCGAGCGACACACCCGCTTCCAGCGCATCTCCGCAGCCTACGCGGCTCTCCGCTCTCCAGACTCTCGGGGGTTGTATGAGTCCAGCGTGGACCCGTTCCGCGAGGAGCTCGCACGGCGGCGCCGCGCGCAGATGCGGCGCGAGGCGGAGATGGCAAGGCACCCGCGCAGCGCTGGCATGGCCGGTGCGGGGGGAGAAGAATGGGCGGCGGGCGGGGACGACAGGTGGAAGGATCGGGTGATGATCATGATTGGACTCGTCGTACGTCCTCTCCCTGGCGGGCAGCTGCGGACCAACCTGATGTGACGCAGTCGCTGGTCGTGGGCCTGTATCCTGCGTTGATATGGCAGAACATGGGGGCTGTCGACGGGCGGCATCGCGCGGCGGCGAAGAATCTGGCGCAGGCGAGGAGGGATGCGAGGGAGCATGGGCAGGAGCAGAGGTTACAGATCAGAAAGCGGGTGGAGGAGAACAGGAGACTGGCGCGGGAGGCGAAAGAGAGGGAGACTGAACTGAGCGAGCCGGGAGTGGGTACACAATAGACGGGCGGACAGAGTGTCCACATCAATATCCTATGTATTTCCTGTACTTCATCCGTGTACAACAGTGTTACATTTCTCAAAGGCGTGTTATCCAGCGTTCTTCGCACTCGCACGTTCGTCCTTCTGTGCTTTAGACCATCTCGGAAGATCGAACCCTTCGTCATAACTCATCGGGAACAGCTCCACAAGCGTGGTCTCCTTCACACCTGTCAGAGCATCGCCGCGCTCCCTACGAGCCGTCCAATCCGCAGGAGCGAGAAATACGCATAAGTTGAGCGGGCAGAACTCGCGGAGCACTTGACGACAAGGCCCGCAAGGAGATATTGCGTGGAGCGCGTCGCTGGAAGCAACATCTAGGTGATCATGCTCGGCCATGGTGCAAAACGAGACGACGAACCTCACGACAGCTAGAGCTACGAAGGAGCGGATGCCCTCGCTCTAGGTTGATAGCTGTATGACGAGATGACCAGCTCTGTAGAATGCTACATACCACAGCTTTCACAATAGCCACCCGTTCGGCACAGATCGTCTCAGCTGGAGGTCGGTGTCACTAGCGTAGAGACTCCGTGGACACGTACAGTAGGCTGCACAATCAACACTGCAACCGGTGATCACTTCACCGGACGTGGTGAGTAGCGCAGCGCCGACTCGGAAATGAGAGTGGGGAGAGTATGCTCGGTCTCGTCCTATGTGAGTTCGCAGGAGCACGCAAATTCCACAGTCCTGCGGAATGAGGATACGAGGCGCGTACCTGCAAACGCGGCTTGTATCAGCTGGTCCCTCGTTGCCGGATCGAGAGAAGGAGAGTGCGAGTGCGACATCTATCTCGACCAATGAGACCAGCAGTGCTGCCGTTTAGCAGTACTGTGAGACAGAGCAGTAAATCTGTGGGCGGATGGCTTGGCAAAGCTAAGCGCAGAACGAATTCAAGCGCTCACTTCAGATGATGCACGAGTCGTCAACTCACTCTTCTTCTAACATGCTCTAACAAGACTAGTCGAACATCACGCCAGGACGGGCTCCATAATTTACGACAATTGTCCTTCAGAGCGACAGAAAATACCCGTAGATGAAACAATCTAGCAAGTGATCTTACCCCCACATATTCCAATTGATCTGCTTGAGTGCTTGTCTCGCCGTAGGCCTATCTGCTGGATGAATCCGAAGGAAGCTCTTCACAGTCTGGACGAAAGGCTGGAACTCGTCTATTCAGATATGTAAGACGTTTGATGCTCGGATTATGTCCTCCACAGGGAGTAGCAGGGCTTCTACTGATCAAGTCAACACAATGAGCTGGTAGCCGTCACCAAGCGTTGACAACTCACCTGTAGCGACGAGGTTGGCTACATCCTATTTGTATGGAGATTCCTCCAGCATGCGCGAGGAATGTCTTCCGGTCCGTTGCTTGATCTGCACAAGGTGGTGTTAAAGAGAGCCTTCCTTTCCTCCCCTCTCGGGATCGAAGAGCCATCTGCCTATTGCGAACTCGTCCATCTGGCAGAGACATACGCGCATTCAACCAATTGGCGGACGTGCAGAAAACTGAAATGTCCACCAGACAGCCGAGACTCCAGATGTCGACCTCTCCGCCCACTTCGGTCCGAGCGCAACTTCGGGCGCCCGCAGCGCAATGGACTGGACGGTCTTGCTCATCTGCCTGTCCTCGAATTGACAATGGCCAAAGTCAGCAATGACCGTATCGAAAACATGTCGCGCTCATGGCCGTCAATGGTGAAAAGCAGGGGCTGAGATTTCACAGGACAATACTCGAGGTCAGAAAGGAGGAGGAGGAGGAGGAAAGAGACGGGACGCTCCCTGGCAGACGCAGAACTCTGACCTCTAGGCTCTGATTGCGGACAGGCCTAATCATCGGAGACACAGTGCAGACAGACGGATATCAACACGATTATAGCATTTATGGTGGGTTCTGGGGCTTGAGGTCGGACGTACTAAAGTGGTGGCGAGATACCGAGTTGACGACAGGCGCCCAGCCCGATAGAAACGTGGCTGTGGCTGAGCGCTTACGCGATGTCTCAAGCCACACCCTTGAGTTGTGGCCGGTCGCATTGACTTAAGGCTTGTTGCTTGTGGGTTACGATCTGCAGCACCGTGGATTTGTGTCCCCGCCGCAATATGCACTACATGCTGGGCCGTGGTCTCCTTCGAGTTTCATCTTCATCTGCGTCTTCCTCCTCCGACTCGGAAAAAGCTTCCGATGATGAAACGCGCGATGATCTTATGTTGCTTCGACAAGCAGAATCCGAAGAGCTGCCGAGGCGCAAGCAAGAAAAGGTGTCTCCTCCTCCACGTCGTGTACAATCTGGTGCGTTCATAAGTTGTATGCATTTAGTCGACGAATCTGATGGGAATGTCGGTGTAAAGCACCTGCAGGTCCAGTGCACTCGCAAGAACGGGTACTCAGCTTTCTGAGTGCGTCACAAGATTGCAGAGACACAAGGAATGAGAGGCTACTCGTTGGCGCATTTCCGCCGATGACGAAATGGGACTATCCGGTCATCCAATTCATAGAGAAAGTATATGGAATAGATGTAAATCAACTCTACAGAGCGTCAGACACGCCAATACGCATCAAGAGAGGCGACATAGATGGCGTCTCTAGAGGTGTTGGCGAGCGCGGATCATATGGCTCCTTTATAGAGATCATGGACTCACTCGTGCGACAATTGGGTCTTGAATGCAAGCGCAACGGTTTCATCCTTATCAATGGCAGGAAATACGCACCATACTGCCACTGTGTACGTAGAAGGCCCGAATTCCTCCTGACGATGGGTGGCAGAGGGAAGAGTCACCTATGGCGTTGGCAAGGCTCGGTCTTTCAGCTGGATAAACGACTAAATCAACGAATCAACGACGATATCGAGGTGGATTGGGATTTGATCTCACAAGAGGTGCGTCTATGGTCATAGTTGCTCTTGCGTTCTCGTTCCGCGCTGATTCGTGTACAGTGCAGAGAACGTGGCGCTGCAGGTCACAAACACAGGCTCGAGGGTCATTCTGATTCAAATGATCAGCGAGACAGGAAGCGGTGACAGTATCGATGAGTTCAAGGCAATCTTCATCGGTGTGGTACAAGGTGTGTATAAATGCTAGGTTTTTCGTCGATACTTGTGTCGGGCGCTGATCACCCAAGTGCAGGACATCATTGGGCCTGGGAAGTGGCCGGAGTCCTTCATCGGGATATCAGCATGGAGAACATCATGTTCTATAGGAGCGGATCCGAAGTCGTAGGCATGCTGAATGACTGGGATCACGCCGAGGAGCAATGCAACCTACGGCAGATCAAATTTGACATTGTGCCTGCAAGACGAGAAGTCCAGAAGATAGACGGAGTATCCAACGAGCAGAACACCCCAAATAATGCCGAGATTGACTGTGATCCCCCACAATCGAAGGGTAAGTGCAGTGACAACAGCACACAAACGAGCGAGTCCCAGCTGGGAACCGTCAAGGCGAGGTATAGGGCGGGCACAATTCCTTTCATGGCAATAGAACTCCTGCAAGCCAAGTCGGTATATCCTTTCCATCGTTATCGTTTCGACATCGAATCGTTCTGTTACGTCTTGGTATGGTTCTGCCTAGGGTTCGACCCGCAGAAGCACACAGTGGCGCACATCGAGCGCTGGGATCATGAAGATCTTATGAGGAACGCATGGGCCAAACTGCGCTTTCTGGAGGACCACAGGGAGCGCAAGATACTCTGGAATCGCGCTCGGAGCAAGAAGTATCTGAACCTGTGCAAGACATGGGCGGTCCCGATTAGCCATATGCTGTGCGACGTACAAGAAAGGGACAGAGCTATCAAACACCTTATTATAGAGGACTACGTTTCGTCTCCTGAACAGCTCTCAGACAAAATTGGAGGATGGAAAAGGGAGGTCGCCAGTTATGAGCAAGCTCGAGAGCAGGTGATCACGTATGAGAAGGTCATGAATGTCCTGCTCCGGTAGATTTATAGGGTGTGGAAGAGGCCCTCTAATCTTTGATGGCAAAATTTCATGTTCCATTCACGACTTGTCTTGTGCGACCATCTGAAGAGAGCATGGAGACCCCGCTTCACAACATAAGTAATTCTCAATGCCGAGAAGGATTGGAAACCGCTGACCGTGATAATATATCGTATTCACCTTATTTCAGCTAGTTCTAAGTACCCATCAACCCGGATATAGAGGTAGCTATCGCAAATTTGAATTTCCATGACCGCATGGCAGCGCCGCGTTAGAGGAAGAAACAAGCGCCTGTGCGAACGGATGGACGTGGCAGGCGTCGGACTCGGGCCTGCAACGTTTCAGTCTCACCGCCATCTCCAGCGGTTTCACTCACCTTCACAACATTTGCGGACCTCTGGTTTCATAGCTAGTTGTGCTCATGCCGCCGACCTGACCGACTTTCTTTCATATCTTAGACTCATCATGGACCAGTCTTCGCTACTCTACGCCGGTCTTGTGCTGCTTGGGGCGACAGCACTCACGGTGAGTACATATCTGCAGACATTCCTGGGATACTAGAGGGGAGGTGAAGGCATGCGGTGATGATTCCTTTCATCCTTGTTCTACGAGTCGCGGGCCGTGCGCTGCTTGCCAGCGCGCGCGCGCCGCGACGACGACGAGAGCTTTGGCAGCGCGAGCACCGCTCGCCTTTACTGATGCATGCCGAACCTTCTCCCCTTGGGATCTTGACAGTGATTCTGACGCGTTTTATTAGGTGTATGCGCTCGTTATCTTCCTCTCGCCCGAGCTCCTTGTCGCGCATCCCTCTGAGAAGACTTATGTCTCTCCATCCGCACCTGACGCACTCAAGCCACTTGGGAAGCTGTCCGACCCACCATCCGTCGATCTCTCTGTCATTATTCCCGCATACAACGAGTTCGCCCGCCTTCCCGATATGCTTGCGACCACCATCGCGCACCTCGACTCCACGCCCTCGCGCGCGCCTTCTCCGCCTTCAGAGGGGGATATTGACATCGAAGTCGACCTAGAACCAGAGCATCCACCTCTTTTCAAGCCGCCTCCACCACTTCGGCGGACGTATGAGATTATTATTGTTGACGATGGGAGCAAAGATGACACGCCGGGCGCAGCACTCGCGTTCGGGAAGACGCACCCGCACGTAGACATGCGAGTGGTGAAGCTGAGGCAAAATGTCGGCAAGGGCGGCGCAGTGCGGCACGGGATGCTGCATGCGCGCGGGCGACGCCTGCTCATGGTCGACGCGGACGGCGCGACGCGCTTTGCGGACCTTGAGGTGCTGTGGCGGGACATGGACATTGTGCTCAAGCGCCAGGGTACTCTGCGGGAGGCAGATGGCGAGGAGGGCGCGGCAGTTGTAGTGGGCAGCCGCGCTCATCTCGTCAAGACCGAGGCAGTGGTCAAGGTGCGCCCGGAACTGCTCTCTGTCCAGGTCTATCTCATCACTCAGCCTGCAGCGCTCAGTCCTGCGGAACATCCTCATGTACGCGCTGCATACGCTCCTCCGCATACTCGGTGTAGGCCACATCCGCGATACGCAATGCGGCTTCAAGCTCTTTTCACGGAAGGCTGCGCGCGCGTTATTCCCCGCGCAGCACCTTCCTGCGTGGGCATTCGATGTTGAGCTCCTTCTTCTCGCCCGTAGTACGGACATCCCGGTCGCAGAGGTTCCTGTTGCGTGGCACGAGGTCGGGGGCAGCAAGCTCAACGTTGTACTGGACTCAGCGGGCATGTTTCGCGATTTGCTACTGCTGAAGGCAAACTTCGTGCTCGGCAGGTGGGGTCCTGCGAGCCTGGAGAGGCACACGGACTCGGATCATGTATCGGTAGATCAGAATTCATAGATACCCATGCTTGAACCGCTTTGACGGTCACATCGCGCCTCGCCATTATTGAGCACAACATCAAACCCGAGAATCCGCGCGAGCTTCTCGTTAGTGACTGCCAGCTACCTCGAGAATATGAATCATTATTACGGAAGAGGACATTGAATAGTCATGAAAAGGTGATCGGCGCAAGGAGGAACAAAGCATACCAATAGCAAGATAAGAACAAAGCTGAGATGTACCGTACAAATTCCTGATGATACCGCCCTGCGGGTGGGTAGACCTATTTAACCAGAATAGCTATCACCTGTTCATATGTGAGTGCCTGCTCTCGCGCGAGTTCGTAACACATGACATCCGTCTTCCACCCCTCAAGTTTTTCCGATACCTCTTCAGGAGACATTCGGCAGGCCTTTTCGACAATGCGTTCGATGTCCCTGACGCTATCTTGCACAGTACACACCATATAAGCGAGGGGCTCTGCCCATGTTTTGTACAAGTCCAGATACTGCTTGCTCTTCGCACGCTTCCCGAGACTCTTTTGCTCAAGGGAGCTCTGGACGTAGCGTAGTTTGGCCAACGCGATTTGTCCGAGATCGCCATGTTTCCAGGCATCAATATGCGCCACTTTGTGCTTCTTCGGGTTGAATCCTAGGCAGAACCATACTAAGACGTAACAAAACGATTCGAGGTCGAAACGGTAACGATGGAAAGGATATGTGGGCCCGGATTGGAGGAGTTCGATCGCCATGAATGGGCCAGTTCCCGTCCTGTATCTCGCCTGCTTGACGGATGCAGGCTCGGATTCGCTCCTTGACGCGACCTCGTCAGTGGGCTCAGTCGGTGCATGCGGGGGATCAGAGTGGACATCAGAGTCGTTGGGGGCACCTTCCCCATTGATCCGTTTGTTCTTCCGGGCGACCTCTATTGTATTCAAGAGGTTGAATTGGACGAGCGGCAGGTTAGACTTCTTCTCTGCGTAGTCCCAGTCATTCAGAACGCCGATGACTTCCGACTTCGTCTTGTAGAACATGATGTTTTCTATGCTGATATCTCGATGAAGGACCTCGGCGACCTCCCATGCCCAATGGTGCCCTGCATGTCGGTTATCAGCAATTGGCAAAACCATCGTGAATAGCAGCGGTTTCACTCGCCTTGCACTACGCCGATGAATATTGTCTTGAACTCATCGATGCTGTCGACCATCCGGAGCGGTAAATATGCCTTCATGATCATTACTCGCAAGACCCGTTCATGGCCGTCCATAAACTCTGCGTAACCCATCTTGCTGCGCGGCAGGCCGAGTTCCTCGGTCGTATACTCAGACTTAAGATCTGGAAGATGTCGTAGATAGCTCGACAACTCCCTGTCAGCCTTCAGCTCATCTCTGTCGATCTTGATCAAGGATGCCTCGGCAGATCGTTTTCTTAGAGGCCATGCGACCTTGGCTACCGTGTCTCCGGTTCCGAGTTTTGCGGTCAATGCCGGAGGGATGTGGAGAGGGAGCACCGCGGTTCCTCTTCCGGTAGCGCTGAAGCCGTTGTGCGCCTTTCTTTTCGATGTCTCGTGTACCTTGAACTCGACGCCTCCCGGTATATTCTCGTCATCGGCATCTTTTGCAGCTTCGAGATTGAAAACAGCGCTCTGGAACGCCGTGTATTTTGAGTTCCGGAAGAACAGGAATGGACGCACGCCCAGTTGCGGAAGATCCACAGTCAGGGTGGCCACAGACAGTAGTGCTAGATAGTCGGGCTCCTCGACGAAGTTAAACGCCTTTGGAATAATGAGCCCCATGCGGCCACAATACCAGAGTGTGATGGTCGCCTTCTGCACGAGGATGAGGGTGGCGTACGAGCAAACACTGGATGACATCAGTCTGTTGATGTTTTTGAGAGTCTGCTTCTCCTTTCGGGTGAAGTGCTTCAACCTCCCCGGTTGCGTGTCATCGGCTCCACCCTTCACGAAGCTCTCATCGGCTTTGCGCTTCGTCGGAAATTCGTCGATCACATCTTGCGCTGGAGTCCTGGCATGAAATTTCGCTCGCTTCGTGTTCGATTGAGCCTCCACTTGGACAACGTTCTCAAATTTGCGTTTTCTACCCGTAGCGACAGACGTTTGGCACTGTGGAATAAATCAGCGTGGGCCAAAGCTACAACCAGTCTAGACATACCTCCTGGAAAATCTTGTCCCAATTTATCTCGATGTCATCATTGTATCCCGGTGCTGTTTGGAGCCGTCTACCCAACTGGACGAAGCCTTGCCAACGACACTGTTGCTGATCTGCATCGCACATTCCCTTGCTTGTCAAGGGTTCTCCGCACCCCCATAATTGAAGCCCACCTTCGTCTCACCGCTTGTGCTTGTTTGGCCTATGAGACACGTGGGCGCGTCGTCACTAGCGCTCATGCGGAGCGCTCGCGACTTCTTTTTTGTTTTGTTTTTGAATCTACACATTTGTATACCGCGTACAGCACAGGCACAGCTGCGATCCTATCTATGCAATAGAGTTTTTGGTGGGATGCCCAACTGCAGGCCATCATCAACACTCTCGCATCGCCCCGGGGTGACCTACACTGTCTCACCGTGCATGTCGTCAAATGCAGCCACAGCCGCCTCGCGCTCCTCAGTGCTTGCTTTCTCCTACACGTGCGGCGCACTAGTCGATGCAGACACTTCACGTGTGTTGCGGGCGTGTGAGCTCACACACCGGTTCCTCGCAGACATACATCCAATCCCTCCATCCCATCGGCTTCTCTCTTCCCCTCGTCACTTATGGGGCACCTATCAGGACCCCCAATAATCCCCCCAAGAGGCAGGCCCCCTTCTGGCCCCATTTTTTCCTGACATGATGCGCAGATTTTTATCCGGATAGGGGGCCAGCCTCCCAAATTTGCCCAAAAATTTCTGGACAGCCGCCTGGCCTAATTTGGGCTCTAATTTTGTCCGGATCCCTGCCGTGGCCTCAAAAAACTGCTATTTTTCGCCTGGCTACACCAGCAAAGGCTCATTACAACGAGTGTCCTGTATTTAGAACGTACTGAGAGTATACAATTATCATCTAGCTAGTGCGATTACCAACCACCGTCTACTCGTCCTTCCGTTGACGAAACAGCTTCGGCGTACTCTTGAGTGCAGTTGCGACACCACGCAACCTCCGAAAGAGTTGCCAATCCGACTCATCTAGCACCATTGAGCTCACTTGCACTCCCAGATAGCGGAATTCGAGACCACCATGCTAGTGCCATAAAAGATCAGGCGCTCAGAGGCCGTTGCTGAGTCGTGTCACATGGGCGACAAGACAAACAATAGACATTTTGAACAAATAAAAATGCAACAACCAGTATTTGAACTCACTACCTTATAAGATAAGTGAGTTCACCCCTTGACCTATCCCCACCCCCTAACCACTGGACCATTCATCCGGACAGCTGGCCTGGCTTGGGAACTGATATGCCCAGATTTTTCCGGACACTGACCTGGGGTGAAACCCAATTTCAGGCCTTTTCTTCCAGACAACCATCTGGCCAAAAGGCCCTTTTTGGCCTAAATTTTTCTGGATGGGAGGGCCAACCTCTTGGGGGGATTATCGGGGGTCCTCACCTATCTGGCAAGAAAAATGCGAAGCGTGACGGGAAGTCACACAACATCACAAGTCACGGCAGCCTCCATGGTATGATAACTGGCTGACCTTCGTTCCTCAGGTCCGCTCGGAAAGTAGGGGCCCTCTGTTACCCTGCGATCAATCTCGTTTTGCACCTTTGCCTGATAGTCAGCGAATTTGAAGGTTGCCACCAACGGGTTCATTCGCAAGAACCACAGCACATCTGCGAACGGGTCCAGTCACTCTAGCTCCTCCAGCATCTGGCTCCACGGCCGCCACTTCTGGATCCACACCGGACACTGCCACAATATGTGTTGGGTGCTCGTGACTTCAACACTGTATCCAAACGCGCACTCTTCAGACCAGCTCACCTGCATCAATCTACGCGCTGATGTGCCTACACCCGGCTAAGTCGTAGAAGTGAACAAACAAACACCCCCGAGAGAAGCCAGAATGTAAGGACTAGTGGAGAAGTACCACTCAATGTCTCGAAACACCTCGAAACCCTGCGAAGTTATCGATTAACGCCTGCGATTTCTTGTTTCGACCAGGACACGCCGCCTTATACTTTGTCGCCCGAGAGTCGCAGTAAAGTCGTAAAATCGCGAAGTCAGAAGCAGGTTCGAAATAGTGATAGAGTGGAATAAGAATAGGAGGACTGCTCGTGTGGATTATGATTCGGCTTTCTTGCTAGCTTTTGAGTTCTGAGCTTCTAACTAGGACTGAAGGGGGAAACTTCTCTGCTCGTTCTCACTGCGACTATGAGTTTATATACACAATGTAGCTCGGGCACTCCGAGGACTATCGCGAATCTAGCACTAGCCTCGACCTATGCCAAAAGAAAGCCTCTGTCCTACTACGACTCCGCTGCGACTGCAGAAAACAGACCACAAATCAAATCCCGAGAATATACTATTATCGCACAGCACTACGCTGCCCCACAAACTCTCCTGCCTGGGATTCGGCTATACGACTCGGCCTGGGGACTCAGGGACTTGCGATCCACTATGAGCCGCTATTGGAATGAGAATAGGAACATATCGATTGGATAAGGAAAGTGGAAGAGATCGAAAAAATCAATTAAATTGGATATAAATGGATGACGAACGTATCGTGGTTGCTGTGAAGTGCGCAAACTTGCCTCAGCCTAAGCCCGAGAACCGAAAGCGTGCGCTAAACGCCTAGAGTGGCGGTGAACCAGCACCAGGCTCACGCCTAGCTCCCCAGGATCCCACAATTTCTTTGGCTATCTCCGCGATTTCCAGTTCTTCTGACATACGCACTTCAGTGAGGTCCAGGCTAACCTCGCTCGCCGTATCTCCGCTAAGGCCGGGAGGAAATGCGATGCGTACCTCCTCACTGAAAGGTCGTGTTTCGTATAGTGGAGGAGGTGTTCTTGGACGCGTTGGCTTGGGCCTAGGGAGTGAAGATGTGGATGGAACGGGGGGGGGTAGGAATAAAGGACAGAATCCGGGGACTCCGCACGGTCCTGAGTGGGCGAGGTAAAAATGGGGTTCACTCGCCTTGCCCTCCTCTGGTTGCGCTCAAAGAGCTGTAGAGCGTAGCGGTCCGTATGTTGCTGTGAACGCTGCCTTTGAATTGCAGCCTGGTCTCGACGAATGAACCAAATGACCATGGTGAGGAAGGCGGTTATGAGGGTGCATCCTCCGACAACAGCAGAGATAGAGACAGCGAGTGAAGGCATGATTAAGGATGTGATGGGACAATTCCTGATGATCCCCAGGATTTGCTGCGGTTGATA
The DNA here is from genome assembly GCA_001687445.1 of Obba rivulosa. Lineage (NCBI taxonomy): Eukaryota > Fungi > Basidiomycota > Agaricomycetes > Polyporales > Gelatoporiaceae > Obba > Obba rivulosa. The sequence continues at coordinate 47,959 of KV722523.1, forward strand.
TAGAAAACGGGAGCTGCCATAACGGGTTGACCTAACACGTCATCAGAGTAATGTTCCTCTGATGGAAGTCCTGTTAGTCTCTATGTCACCTAGACCAGGTGAATTTGATGGGGGAATATCCCAGATCCCATCATCCAGCCCTGGTGATAGAATCTGGGATATCGTACTGAGGGCATAGTCGGGAGGGTTATAGAAAAAAATAGCTATTGTAGCGAGTCAGTGTCGTGACCTTTGAACTGCGACTTGCTAGTGGCAGGGGTAGAGCTATAGAACTGAGGGTATAAAAGTTCTCGAACCCAGAGGGATGTAGAGTTTGCGACTGGCGAATGTTCGCATACAAAATCGCGTGATTTTGCAGCGCTTGGCGACTTCACTTCTCATCAGCGCATAGCAATTCATTATATGTGTATTTATCACTGCACTGCATGACAATATTGAAGTGAAACTAAGCATGTTTCATTTTTTCCACCATGCAAGCATTGCAGAATTGAAAGCTTCTAGGTGATCATCCTTGATCATGAGAGATGGACTATGAGACATCATGAACAACTTATCATCAAAGTTACGTAATAGTCTGATTGTCGACCTTCCAGAGCTCCGTGAGAGCACAATATAAAGGCTGAATAAGCTCAGTGTCCCTAAAGGTGGTGGTGTGGCGATATCAACCAAAACATAGGGTATTGTCTGGCCCAGCGAGCAATAATTGATAAATGCATATGCAGCTGTCATTAAAAATTGATGTCTTTGAACGGTGCATTGTACCATTTTCCACATTGAGAAACTTGCACTTAAATTCAAGTTTGGAGTGTTTGAATAGTTGCTTTGACCGGAGTGACCAACTCTTCTAAGCCCTCAAGCTGAGGTGTATGTGTACAAGCTGTCTTGACGAGAATATATGTGGGAGGATACTTCAACTTTACAACATTGCCTGTGATTGGCATTGGCTCCCTCAGATTGAGAACTATATTAATGATTTTGCCCCGAGTGCTGGTAAACATAATAGAGTACAGACTGTCACTATGGTATCATCTTAACATAATAATCTTAAGTTTTCAAATGCTACTTGTAGTCTACGTGGGCAAGCAAGGGTTCTGCCGGCAACAGACACCACTTCCCCGAGTAACCATAAGCAAGTCTTAATCAGGAGAAGATCGTTTTACTTAGACGCCTTTTGCGTTGCTTTTAGGCACTTTCGCAGCTTTGCTGGGTGCGAAACACCATGACAGCCACCGAGAAGCCCTAAAAGGCTCGAAAGGCGCGTCAAGACAACGCGATATTCTCCTGATGCTTGCTTGATGCTTGAGAGCTGGCTGTTCAGTGTACGGCCCTTTCCACTAGTGATCGCAAACATGTCATTATTCTCTCGAAGACCTATGTGTCGGACTAGTGATGTTATGATCTCTCTAAATGTATCGCATGACGCGCATTCGTTGCGTGCTTGACAAAAGCGGTTTAATGCAACTGCAGCAGCCTGAGATTGTCGGAGGTCTGACTCAAGATGACGAGTAGGTCTTGCGTGTTTAGGTGCTCAGCCACAATGCCGGTTCAAGTTCAATGGCCTGGTGCATATCACCAGGCCCGCCCGTCCACTTGCTCTTCGCTGCCACTCAAGTTCCGAATCACGGTGCCCTCCGAGACTGAAGCGCTTGCACATATAATAAGTACCATTGTGCACGGTGCCGGGCATGCAACTACCAGGCGGCGTGAAGAGGTGTCAGACGAAAACGAGCCAAATGCAGGTCGCGATAATCCTTATATAGCGGGCGTCGTGAAGGATGAAAGCGGGACTGAAGCTTTAATCATCCCCGCTATTGCATATGCATGCTAAAGATGCAATTGTTCGCATGCCATCAGGTGCGGGCCCGTTACTCGCCCACCCGGGGGTAGGCAAGCTGAGCGTGAATGTCCACACACCGTTAGGTATGGGTCGCCTGTGCGAGTAGGATATGCCCACCCACCCGGGGATAGACGAGGAGCAGGAACGGATCATGCGTGTGAGGATACGGCACTGCTGTAGCACGAACTTGCCCTGAGGCGAGACGCTGAGCGTAGATTAGACTCATGTAAATACATATTTGAATCAGAGCAACTGAGTAGAGGAACGAAATTACTGTCATCAATTTATACATAATTCCCAGTTCTCAACAGTCCGTAGTATGTACAGCCAGCTAGCTTCAGACCTGAACCCCGAGAATGCACATGAACTTCTCATAAGTGACTGCCTGCTCCCATGCGCACTCGTACTCCATGACCGTCTTCTCCCACTCTGCCATATGCTGCTCGTTCTCATCACTCGGACCGATAGCACACATCCTGATGAAGGTACAGAGATGTACAATGTTTGCCTGCACCTGTTGAAACATAATGCAGAGTCGCTCCCCCCACTTTTTGCATAAACTGCGATATTTGGCATCAAAGCCAGTTTTCAATAATGTGCCACGCACATTGGGGTTGTTGAGGAAGAGTGCCTTCGCCACCCCAATTTGCCAGAGATTCGTGTGTTGCCAATCCTCCACGTGGTATACCTCGTGTGCCACGGGGCTGAATCGAAGGCAGAACCACACGAGGACGTAGAAGAAAGATTCCAGGTCGAACCGATAGCGGTGGAATGGAATCACACCCTCGTCTAGAAGTTCAATGGCCATGAACGGACCAATGCCGGTTCTGTACTTCACCTGCTTGGCAGCTGATGGCTGGGGCTCTTCCTCCAACACATGATCAGCCGTTGACCCGGAATGTGCTATAGGAGGATGTGCGGACGGCTGGTCACGGTGATTATTTGATGAGGATTTGTTCTCATTGTCCTGGTCCTCATCTTCGCGAGTCTTCTCCCTGGCTTGGACAATAGCCTCGACAAGGTTAAACTTGCCGTTCACAGGAAGATCAGCCCTGTGTACGGCATGGTCCCACTCATTCAGTATGCCCACGACGCCGGATCCTGTCCTATAGAACATGATGTTTTCCACACCGATGTCTCGATGAAGCACTCCGGGCACCTCCCACGCCCAGTGATGCCCTGCAACCGATCACATTTCAGCAACCGAAAGAAACTGATGCGCATATACAGTACTTGCACGCACCTTGTATCGCACCGACAATGACTGTCTTGAACTCTTCAATGCTGTCGACCATCTGTAGCGGAATATACGCTTTCGCGATGATTGCTCGGCAGATGCGTTCGTCATTGTCCAGAAATGCTGGGTCATGCATTTTGTAACGTGGCAAGCTGAGGTCACGGATCGTGTACTCCAACGAATATTTGATCTCCGGGATATGTCGCAAGTAAGCTGAACCCTCCTTGTGATCCTTCAACTTGTCCCTGATGACCTTCACATAAGACGCCTCAGCTAGCCACCCCTTCAGAGGCCACGCGACCTTCGCAACCACATCTTCTCTTCCGAATTGCTCGGTCAATGATGGGGGAGTCTTGACAGGGAGCACAGTAGTTCCTCTCCCCACAGATCTGAACGCATTGTATAGCTTCCTCTCAGATGTCTCGTCTACGGTGAATTTGATGCCTCCCGGGATATTTCTGTCGTCAGTATCCTTCGCATGTTTGAGCTTGAAAGTGGCTGCTTGAAGGTGGTGAAGTCTGAATCCGGGAAGTGAAGGAATGGAGATACGCCCAGATGCTCAAGGTCCGCTGTCATAAGAGCCGCGGAGAGCAGAGCGAGATAATGTGGCTGCTCAAGGAAGTCGAACGGCTTCGAGATGATGACCCCTATGCAGTCGCAATACCAGAGCATGATGGTTGTGTTCTGCATGAGGATGACTGTGGCATACGAATGAACACCGGATGACATCAGCTGGTTGAGATACTTGAGAGTCTGCATCTGCTTCCTCGTGAACAGCTTCGGACCTTTCGCTTTGCTCTTATTGGCTTCTTTCTCCACAGAGTCTTTGTCAGCATCATTCTCCTGCGGGGTCTTGTCGCTCGCATCAGCTGGAGTTATGCTGTTGCGTTTCGCTCGTTTTGCACCCGATGGAGCATCTGCTTGAGCGTTGCCTCCGAGCTTGCATTTTTTTCTAGCAACAGAGGTGGGCTCTTGAATCTGAAGAGTCGATCAGCACTAGCTGAGTAATCTTGCAGATCTGGACATACCTGGAAGATCAAATCCCAATTGATCTTGATGTCTTCAAAGAATACCGGCCTCTTTGTAAATCTTCTACCTAATTCGCAAACTGAACCCTGCTAGCGCCATTCTTGCTCTTTCCCATCAACCATCGCCACGAGCAAGTCTGGCTTGTTGTCCACAAAGTCGCCGTCCAAGATCCGCTCCCTGCTATAGATGATCGAGAACCGATTACGGTTGACTAGGTGCATTTGGTGCACTAGGGATGTCATGATCTTGATGAATTTATTGTATGATTCGCGTTCGTTAGAAGCTCCACAGAACATGTTGATGAGGCCCCTCTCGATGTGAATAGGAGTAGCTGACGGCCGATAGATACGTTTCGCATCCACGCCGTATATGTGTTCGATGAAGTCGAGGATGGGGTAGTCTCATTGTGTGTGTAGCAGGAGGTCATCAGCCAGAAACTTCTCCACCTTTCTGTCGTCGATCCCGTCCGATGTCCTCACCGAGCTCAGGTTCTGCTTCTGTGGTGTGCTCCCCACTGGAGCTGAGGGTGCTATGTTGTGGCATAACTGATCAGCATCAAAACACGCTTGAACAGCATATCTTGAACACGTACCAGACTGGGCATGACGCGGGGAAGGAGTCACATGTCTGCGCTCTGGCAATCTCTCAGATCCAATAGGCGAAAGAGGCATCAGCTTGTCGTGAGATTCATCATTGTTGGACCCATGGCTAGAATGCGAATCTGACATGTTGACGTCCTCGTCGGAATAATTGGAGGCAGAGGACGAGGAAGGACGGTTGTTCTGCTTGAGTCGGGAAAAGTAATAGCGGAAGAAGAGAGATGAGAAGGTGTCCATTGTGCTGGGGGATTATAAACTTCAAGCCACGAGTTCGGCCACAGCTGATTCGATGAGATTGCGGCCACAGATAGTGTGTGCTATGGCTTGAGATTCCAGAAGAGGGAGGTCTCGCGGATTGTGCGATCTGGTGCTCAGCCACGCTGCACAGTTCGATTATTGGCGTGGCGCACATCAGCCGGCCGGCCCGGGCTGCTCTTCCGACCTTGCAATCGAACGAGCGAAAATCTTACAGCTTTCGTGAATCGTAATGAAAGCGGCAAGCTTTTGTCGGAGACTGTTGTCCAATATCATGCGGGCACTGCGCTGTGAGCGTCCTTAACCTCACCGATCACGTGGAGAATGCCGACCAGCCGCGCGACAGCGCCTAACCCCCTTCCTCTTTGTCTTCGCGGTCAAGTCGAAGCACTCTTCCAGCTCGTGTCCTTCTATCCGCTTTTGAAACAAAAAACCCGCCGGTAGCTATCTGTGCACGAACTGTTCTGAATTACTAGATACAATCTTCAGTCTCCTCAAACATGATATCAGCCTTGACGACTTGAAGAACTGTAGATTGACATGTCGCTCGTGGGAGAACTGGTCCGCTAGGCATTGCTTTCATACCATCAAACTTCATCCTAAGTCAAGGATCATGCAGTTTGACCCGTTATTATACCATCTCTCTGTGATGCAGACCGGAGCCGTGTGTGGAGATTCGCCCCCAATCGCAGAGTACGAGATTGCCATCCTGTCCGACTCCATATCGCACTTGCCGCTTCATCGCATTGATTTCTGGGGCCATTCGCTGTCGGACGTTTTTGTGCATTCGTTCAGCCCGCCCTCGAGGACTCAATCGAGCTGTTTTTTCAACGGTGTCATCCTTCCAAGCGTGCAGGCAGAAGATCTGTTCAAGATCTATGCGGCCGTGGCCCGTATGTGAGAACTTTGCATATCAGCGTGTCTCTGACTATCAGCAAGACCGGTTAGTGGCACCCAATAGTTTCTATCACTGTACCCCTCACAATTTCAGGACAGCCATTCCATTGAAACGGTGGCAACGTATCTTCAAGCGATTTAGTTGGCTAGAATATCTGACATTGTCGGGAGAGTTGAAGAACGTCACCCCGGTGGTTTCCACACTCTGGTCGGTATCACATTCACCGCCTGGCCTGCGACAGGTTGAAGTCTCACCCTGGAGACGGTGGTACTGGTGATCTCAACTCACTCATGGACTTACCGTGGGATACGGACCGCTTCCCTGCGCTCAGAAAAGTATCGATACATGTGTCTGAGCATGCAGACTTCGTGGAGGAGGAAAATCGGGTGGAAATGTGCCCGACGATGAAAGCGGCTATCCACCAGATATTCGAATGTAAGAGCCTCGACTATTTCTCTGGCCAGCAGATGACAGCATCATGACTGACTATCTATTCAGTGGAGCCAGAAGGGCGTCACTCCGACTCGGACGGCACGGACTGGGACTGACATTCATTCAGCGGTGCATTTTCTTCCCACCCGCAGCGCGCCACCAGTCCATCGTTGTGCTCTTCCTTCCGCCCCCTCGCGCCGACATTCCATCGGTTTCACACTCCCCTCCCATCCTCGACGCCGAAGCGTCCGCCGCGGACCCTATCTTACCCCACCCCATAATCCGTGGATGCTACGCCACCAGCCCGTCGGCTGCGCTAGCTCTCGTCCATCCTCTCGTCCATCCTTACATCCATCACCTCGTCTTCCTGCGGCTTTGACTCGCGCGTGACCCCGAGCGCGAGAGCGGCGAGCCCCGGGACGGGGAGCTCGAGCCCGAGTGGGAGGCCCTCGCCCGCCTCCGCCTGTGAGCACGCATACAGCTCCTAGCGCGTGTTCTCGTCCGCTGTCAGGTTCGCGAGCGTCAGCAGCGCCTCCGCGATCTACACGTTTGCAAACATCCGTCAGCCAGGGAACCAGTAAAGCAGTGGGACGGACACGTACCAGCGGCGAGATCTCCGTCTCCTCCGCAGAGGACGCCCTTCGCGCGGTCAAAGAACGTGATCGCAGTGCCCAGGGCCTCGCGCGCGTCCGCCGCGTCCGGCGCATTCAGCACTACCGCTGGGTCCGCGCCGCCCTCCAGCGCGGTCTCGCTGCTCTCACCACGTGCCGTACCCACGACGAGCCAGCACCGCCCCCGAGCGCCCGCGTAACCGCGCACATTCTCGGATGATGGCATGGAGGAGAGGGAGTGCTTCATGATAGTCGTCAGTGTATGCGCTGCACACGCTCCTCCGCATACTTGGCGTGGGCCGCATCCGCGATACGCAATGCGGCTTCAAGCTCTTTTCGTGGAAGGTTGCGCGCGCGCTATTCCCGGCGCGGCACCTCCCTGCCTGGGCGTTCGACGTTGAGCTCCTCCTCGTCCGTAGTACGGACATCCCGGTCGCGGAAGTCCCTGTCGCGTGGCATGAGGTCGGGGGCAGCAAGCTCAATGTTGTACTGGGCTCAGGGGGCATGGTCCGCGATTTGCTAGTGCTGAAGGCGAACTTCGTACTCGGCAGCTGAGAGTGTGGAGAGGCACACGGACTCGGATCATGTATCGGTAGATCGAAATTCATAGATACCCATGCTTGAACTGCTTTGACGGTCACAACGACGCCCCACGATTATTGAGCTAAAACTTCAAGCCCGAGAATCCGCGAGTTTCTCGTTAGTGACTGCCAACTACCTCGAAATAATGAATCATCGTTACGGAAGAGGAGGGTATTGAATAGTCATAGAAAGTTGAACAGCGCAAGGAGGACAAAGTATGCCAATATTAAGATAAGAACAAAGCTGAGATGTACCGTACAAATTCGTGATAGTACCACCCTGCGGGAGGGTAGACCTATTTAACCAGAATAGCCATCACCTGCTCATATGTGAGTGCCTGCTCTCGCGCGAGCTCGTAACCCCTGATCTCCGTCTTCCACTCCTCAAGCTTTTCCGATACTCCTTTAGGGGACATTCGGCAGGCCTTTTCGATAATGCGTTCGATGTCCCTGACACTATCTTGCACAGTACACACCATTTGAACGAGAGGGTCTGCCCAAGTCTTGTATAAGTCCAGATACTGCTTGCTCTTCGCACGATTCCAGAGGTCCTTTTGCTCTTCAGAGCTCTGGACGTATCGTAGTTTGGCCAATGCGATTTGTTTGAAACCGCCATGTTTCCAGGTATCAATATGCGCCACTTTGCGCTTCTTCGGGTTGAATCCTAGGCAGAACCATACTAAGACGTAACAAAACGATTCGAGGTCGAAACGATAACGATGGAAGGGATATATGGGCCCGGATTGGAGGAGTTCGATCGCCATGAACGGGCCAGTGCCCGTCCTGTATCTCGCCTGCTTGACGGGTGCAGGCTCGGATTCACTTCTTGATGCGACCTCGTCAGCAGGCTCAGTCGGTACATGCGGGGGATCAGAGTGGACATCGGAGTCGTCGGGAGCGCCTTGCTCATTCTCCCATCTGTTCTTCCGGGCGACCTCTATTGCATTCAAGAGGTTGAATTCGACGAGCGGCAGGTTAGACTTCTTCTCTGCGTAGTCCCAGTCATTCAGAACGCCGACGACTTCCGACTTCGTCCTGTAGAACATGATGTTTTCTACGCTGATATCTCGATGAAGGACCTCGGCGACCTCCCATGCCCAATGGTGCCCTGCATGTCGGTTATCAGCAATTGGCAAAACTATCGTGAATAGCA